>JAODUP010000020.1:365000-505000 GCA_025642065.1 Paralvinella palmiformis | reverse complement strand
TAAAAGTAAAATTAATGACTAATTATCATATCCATAAAAGAAAACTAGTGGTGTATCTTTGCTTAAAAAGAAGATGATGACTGTTAGTTAAGGCAAAGGCCTACGACTTATACAGATGAAATGAAATCAACTCTGTGTGTGTGTGTGTGTGCATTCATCTGTGTATGTATGTATATATATATATATATATATATATCATACATATCTCACACACACACACACACACACACACACACACACACAATAGTGTGGTGTCTGTAATAAATCTTAGCCTGTACTATATAATCTGTTGTCTATGGCAACTTTACGTTATATGACATGTCATAAATCTCCATCATAGTCTAATTGTGATATGGATAAATATATTGTCAAACACCAGTATATAATTATATGATTTATTTATAGTTATCCTGCAGTATTAGCTGTACCTCAAACTATAAGCGATGACAGTATACGCAAATTTGCTCGCAGTCATAGACAATACAGGTATGTGTCTGAACTCTGGTGTCTTATTATTAAATATCTTGGTTTATTTGGTACAGTACACCATGACTGTTTCCGTTTTATTTATCTACATTTATATATCTTTTCTGTATATTTTGTTTTATCTTAAATTGAGCCATATAAAGTCAATTAAGGTATCTAAAACATACAAATAACACCAGTTCTGTGTTTTCGGTTTTGTTTTGTTCAAATTTACAATTAGCTCATGGATTTCTGTGAACTTCTCGGATTCACATCTCCATTAATGTTTGTTCACAATTGTATTCTACATTCTTAATACAACAACAAATGCGTGCGTTTAATTGGCTAAATGCTCAGTTTCACTTATAAAACAAGTCATCGGGTAGCCAGTAAGACGGTGTATGATCCCATTCGTTCCACGAGAAGGCGCCCGCATGGTCTGGCCAGTAGCGCATTGGATCACAGATCACTACCACCTGGGTGTATCTGAAGGGTGTTTCATCTTTGACTTGGCTCCACTACCTTTGGAGGTCGCTCGGCTCATTTAGCCTACCATGTGCGCAGAAGTGGCCATAAAACATCAATCATCGTCATCTTTCTTTCTCGACTGAATGTTTAAATGATGAGTTAGATGTGGCTGAACACTTGATGAACTTGTTTAAATTGCAGAATCTAATGTTAATCATATGTTTGCTTTAGTTTTGGGATGAAACTGTGGGAATAACTTATTTACTAAAATGTACAAAGCATAGGCATGTTTTGAGGATTACACACAGCTTAAAATTAATATTTCGCAAGAAACTCGCGGTAGTAACCATGCTACTGTAATTTCAATATTAATTAGGGGCTTACAGCATAAGATAATGAATTATTGATGGTTTGTTTTTTTAATATTAAAAAAAGTTAGACCACTATGTTGCATACAGGGTACAAAGTTTAGATTGTCAAAGATTATCAGAATGTTCTAAAATATTGATCCCAACAAAATGATTATAATCTTAAGTCGTTAGCTGCTGGTTATAATACCTGACAGAAGCGGTTATAATCTAACTGATGAGTAGTTCGCGTTTTCTGCATCGGAATTTCGATAAGAGATGGATAAAAAATATGAATTATAAATGGGTTATTGATAAGCTTTAGACAGCTTACAATGATAACAACCGAACTTACAGCTCTTTCTCTGATGACATATCTCAGTTAATTTGTGTTTGTTGATGATGATGATGATGATGATGATAATTATAATGTTTATGTGAAGTGACTATGAATGGAACTCGTTTCTTTATCTTTTAAAAGCAACACAAACATATTCTGGTGATCTGATTACAGGTTTCCCGTTGTAACATGGAGACATCCACGTACACGAGCAGTATTATTACGGGCCAGTGGCTTCCATAGCAAGGGCGTCATGGAAATGCTCAAGGGTAAACCCAATGCACCATCAGGTATTACCACTATGCTATAATAGTAATTCTGCTGTAAATTTATATAAATATATATCAAATATTTGTTTGTGTGTTTGAATGCCAAGATAATAATTTGTGTATATCATCAGGAATAAGCTGACTTCTAGTAAATAAGTGAGATTTGTTGACTGATTTTCATGGATTTCAATAAACCTGTATATAAGCCAGATTAAGAAGAATGTGTCCGATGTTTAGAAAACTGCAGTAATTGGTCAAGTCTGGCCATATTCCACAGATACCGTATATGGTGAAATAAATAAGTTATAATGTAACCTAGGTTTTAAAGTACCCCTAACAAAGTACATCCTTATAAGATGGGCTTTTTCATGATGTGTCTATTTTATTGCCTGCTTAAGTATGACCAGAAATGCTGACATTGCATTATGGTCATGTTGCCATTATATAAAAGACAACCGTTGAAATTAATACTCGCTTCTTAGCCATAAAACCTCGACTTAAACCTGATGATATATGGTCAATATTTGTAAAAGATGGCAATTTCTTTATTTCTTGCTACACAGACTAAACCATAATTGTGTCGTTATAGATTAGTATCCAGATTTCAGTATTCCAGTTATTCATTCTAGAGCTATGTACTATCGTTACTGTACTGTATATACTAATCTGTGAGACAACCCGAAACTCTCGTCTTAATCGGAAACAAATCATGCCCACATAAAATGCTTGTTTTCACTGTGTACAGTATTTCTAATCATAATGAAATTGAAGATAAGAGACAACCAGTTACCAAACAAAAGCACTCTTTATTGATGTACTCACTCCAGATTATAATTATTAACAAAGTTCTGCCCATGTCTCAAAAGTAATTATTTGCAAAATATTTATCAATTAGATTTACCGTACTCATGTGAATAAGGGCCCCAGTGGCTATTGTTTTCAATGACTGTTTCCCCCCGGCGGCTATTCAAGCATACCCTTATTCAAGCAGAGGATGTTATTGTTTTTAAGATATGTTGGGGTCTGATATAAAAAATTATCGTACTGAAAATATTGTTTATCCATTCAAAAACATGTTAACGTATGGTATGAAATTTGCGTTTTTATTAAAAGATAATAATAACAAGACTTGTCATAGAATTTGCACAACATTTATAGTAGTGTTCGTGCACAACATATTTATAAATAAGCCAAGGGGATGTGTATCTTTGTTTGTTTTCTTCGGGGGGGGCGCTAAATCAAACAGGGGCACTTATTTATTTCAAATCATATTTACCCCCCGGCCCCTGTTCAAGCATGCCCCTGTTCGAGCAGAGGCCCTTATTCGAGTGAGTACGGTAGTTAAAATTTCAATGCTATCATAATCATTGGACCACGTGTGTTGTCATTTCGTCTGGGGTGATAAGAGTATAAGTTTATACTGTACAAAGTGTTGGAGCATCCAGAAAACTGGGATGATGTTTGATCCAGTGTACAAGATGTAGTCTGAAATAAACTCCCAATAGTAAATGCATAATAACATTTATTCATATCCACATCAATACAATATTTAATTAAAACTTCTGAAGTCTAAACCGTCATCCGAACAACGATTGGTGGTGTAGATTTCTTCATACGTCTGTGATAACTTGATTTTGTCGACCAATATATTTCATCAGGTATTCTTGGTTGTTAATATTTCTTCACAAATAAGATGAATTGGCTCACGTCTAATAAACCCCAGGACTATTTCCAGCTCTTATAGATTAGCATATATGGTAACTATTGCTTACTTAATCATGCGTTTAATCTATTGATGTGTACAATATTTATTACATAGAACGTAGAAATGGGAAGAATTATTTCAAAGGTAATCACCAATCACCTAATTAAAGCATGCACAGATTAAAGCACAGCTGTTTCATAATGATTCCAAAGTAGCAGCATAAAGTGTTCAGTCCGCAGTTTATTTTCTGTTATTTTTTATGCCATAACGAGAACGCACAAAGAAACTTTTGGTACCTGGGGGCCATTGACGTTAATTAATGTTAATTAACAGCATAATTAATGTTTGTGTAAAACCCGCCAACTCTGCTTCTCGGAATAATTGATTTATTAAGAATTGGGGTATTCCAAATATAATCTGTTACCCGTCGTATTTATTTTTGAAATATATCTGTGCTTGTAGTATAATCTGTGTGTCTGTGATTACCCATAATTTGAACGGTCATTAAGATTTATGGTTACGAATGGGTTATGTCACTCCAGTGCTGACTGTCATTTGTCTGTGACACGACCACTGGTTAATCTATAAAGTGGTATTATGTTTAATAGATTTTATGACCGTGAAATAGTCGCGTCGAGATTTTTCTGAAAAACTTGAGTTTTGAATGTTACTAAAACATGCCAAAATGTGTAGGCTACACTGGCACTAAATTGTTTTTTTAATGTTAGCGAATGCGAAACTTTCATTAGTTAATAACGCCACCCGTTATCTTAGCAGTTTGTATGGCTTTTTAACATTGATTGATGTTGAAATATGTTACCATTTATTTCTTTCATTTTGCTCAGATTTGCCGTACCGCTGTAGCTATCCGGCAACACAAACGTTACCTTGTATGTAGGCTTTGGGCATTTGATATTTGACGGAAGCTCGGCAGCTTCTGGTTATCGAGTTAATTGTAATCATTAAGAGCACCGTCCTCTGAATTCAGCGTCTTTTTATGTCTGCACACAACTCGTTAATTTTCTGTCGTTAATTAAGAAAGCATCCCGTAAACACCTAGAATTAAATATTTTACATAAAAATGATTGGTACGTAAATACTAACAAAATAAGGCCATTTTTTACTGTATGTAATATTGTTAAGCATTAAGGCGTTCTGTGATATCGTTTTCTGTTTCATCTCATGGCGTAAGTCATACAGTAAGCCAACATGTTTTTATCGTGATATTAATATGATCACATTAGTTGATGATTGTCTTTCAACTGATTTCTTGATTTGCCAGTGGCCTTTTGTATATTATGAATATAACATGTTGATGACTATGTAATATCTGAATTGTAGAACAAGGCTAACATAAATATTTACTCATCAAATGATTAATATACATGTCCCTGTAGTTTTGTGGCATTTTAGCTTTCGTTTTTAGTCTGTTTGATTTTCTTTCGGATATTCATGTGTATCACATTAAATATTCAGTGCCTGCTTCTCTAAAAAACACAGTTTACTTGTTTTTTGTTCTCTGATGATGTTTGAAATGATCAAATTATAGTTTTTTTAATTGAAGTATGATCTTATTCACAAACTCTTGACATAATAACATCAACATCTATTTGCTAATTGTTTTATTTTATAATTTAACCTAACTTATTTTTTCCCAGCTCCAAAAAAATCATATGATATTCTGATTTGTCACAGAACAAAAAAATTGTGCTGAATATTTTTATGCATGAATATTTCTCACCGAGGATAAATGTTCTGAACATCATAATTTAATGTGACTGCTGTGGCTTTATGATTCCCCAGGTGGCAGCACTACAGAGATATCAAGCACAAGCCTGGAACAGGAGAAATACTTTGCAGCACTGACAGCTGTCCTGCCCTCGGGTAATTCTTACGGCTCACCTGAGCTAGACTTTGACCCCCTGGGCAGCTCACGTAGTAGTCTTGACTCACTGGCTTTGGACTCGATGCTGCTCTGGGACTCGCCCCCAGAGGGTGCAGGGCGGAGGCAGGGGGGTCACAGCCGGCTCTCTAGGGTGGTGACGACTTTCAGGAATAGTGGGGGAAAGGCACGATGTAAGGGTCCCAGTTTGTTTCTATCAGTTCTGTTGTGTTGAGTTCGTTGTTTCTCTCGTTCATCTGCCGTCTAGCGGTTGATCGTAATAAATATTGAGTAAAGTTTACTGGAAATAATTCAGTGATAAATAGTTTATTCAGTCGATGGAGTACTCATCGTAGCAGATCTTTTCCCTTGTAGTATACGTACAATTATTTGTGTATGCCATGCCATGCATCAGTAAATCTGCAGTAAATTGTCTGCCATGGTTGCATGCTTCATCCTCCAGTATCTGCTCCTCACTGTAAAGGTTCTTGTTTGTTTTTTTACTAACACGAAGGGCTAACCCTGATGTGATTAATGTTACCATTCACTGTAGGTCAGCTTTGACCAGCCGCTGTATCGGTCTCCACGGAATATAATAACCATTCGTGTTTGTTCTCTTCCAATTGCTTCTCGTTCAGCACCTGGTAAATAAATCTTGTCTATAGTCGCTGCATAGTGAACACACGGAACATGAGAATTATAGAAATTCTGTGTTTCTGGGTTTTTTTTCTTCTTTTCGTCTCCTTTAACATCAGCACCTCACACATTGTTGCATGTTCACTGAGCATACATCATGGCATCACTTGTCTGTGTGTGCTGTCTTCACCAAAACTTGGCACCTCACTGATCAAAACTGCAGCTTTCTTCAAGTAAACTGTTAGAAATGCGATTTAGCAAATTTAATCCGAGTTGGATTTTTCCATTGTAACTTCTAAAACAATGTTTTAAGTGCCATATAAATGATGTTGGTGACTATAAATCCAGGACTGGAAACTTTTTAACTTTGATCTCAGATATTTGCTAGAAGTTTTCCCGCTAAAACACACAGACTGCAAAATATAATTGTACTCCTACTTCGAGCATGGTCGATGGCTTCTCCCCTACCCACATTTTTGCCTCATCTGATGTTGATCAACAATATCCCCTCTCTGCCTATAATCATCAGTAGCTTTGACCTCTGTTTGAAGGCCAAGAAATGCCATTCTCTCCGTATAATTTATTATTATTTATCAACCACTGAAATGGCTGTGGAATAAAAATTGGGGAATTTAGCAATTGCCTCAGCCTGTCTGTGTAAGACATCCCCATTGTGTGGTGTTTGGTATCAAACCAGTGAGTGGTGATATCGGTGCTGCTCAGCTTTACCCATTACATATGCTGTGTTACAGTATTGCTAGTTTGCTGATGATCAGATCGCACTGTGTTGGGCTGTGGGGCTTGTTCTGTAAACATGAATGACTCGGAGTCTGAACATTATTATCGGTGCTTGCATAGGTGTATATGTACTTGTGCGCACGCGCGCACACACACACACACGCAAGAATTATTTATGATTTATTTAATCTATATTGATATACAGTCTAACCTCATTTTTATCACAACTTTGGGACCTGGCTGAAAGTTGATGTTTGTGGTGGGGTGCCATTAGAGTGGGGGGAGGCATGTTAGGCAGACAGACTTGTGGGTGGTTAATTACGTGTAGTTTTTGATCCTTTATTAACCTCAACTATCACTTTATTTAATCTATTACTGATCACACGATGATCAACACTGTCGTGATGAATGCCACTTAATGACCCTGGCAGCTTGTCAGTCAATTCACAGATTACCGGAAGCATTTCACGGTCAGTGTGGGGGTAATAGAGGAGGTATTTACATGGTAATGTATGGTATTTGTATTGCATAAGCATTGGCAGTGGCTGAATAATGGGGAGTTGGGGGGTTGGAAGGATAAATGGGAGCATTATCATAGCAGGAAATCAGGTCCTTATCAGAGGTTGGCAGTAGGTGTGGTTGCCAGGTGTAGTTGGTGGATGGCGGGGCTAGACTGTATTTATTGATAGGTACTATAAAACTTCACATTTCAATTAAAAAGTAAGGACTGTCTTCACTTGGGAGTTCCCCCCTCTGGTTAGATAGGTTTAGTGTTATTTCTACTCACCAGGGGTATAATGTTTCTGTCTGCCTATTACAGGCTTATTATATATATAAAGATCCACCAGGTATTGATCTATGGCTAAGTCAGCCATTGAGTACATAAAGTACCAACATCCCATTAATGAGTTTGAATCCAACGTTCTGCTCATTCCTCATTGAGCGCTCTACCTATCGTCCCTAATTTGTACTCAGAGTCAGAGAATGCTCTATTGGATAAATCTGTGGTAACTAGGACAAGCCTGATGTCCTGTTTGTGCACGCACACACGAACACACACACACACACACACAGAGAGACGAATGAGTATATATATACACCTATGCCAGCAAACCGGGAAACGTATAGTTGCAGAACTAGCCTCACTACACGTGGTGTGTAGCTGTTTATAGTTTAGTTGCTATAGTTTTAGCTTCCACTTATCGATGTTGAACGTATCACTTAGAACAATTATTAACCCGATGTTATCATTTTAGAGTTTTCAGTTTGTCCAGGTAGCGATATGTTATTTATCCGCCATCAGAGCAGATATAAGTTGCTTTTATTGTTATATTTATTATATTTTTGTTTCTGTACCGATGTCAGATATAACATTATTGTTATGTGGCGTTCGTGTGATATTGTTATGTGATTTAAGTAACTCGTGGTTTGTGTTTTGGTTGTGTTTTATTATCGTTTGTTGCACTGGTTGCGCTTGTTATTACTAAGGCATGCCTCTTGGTTTTGTGTTTTATATATAACAGCCATTGTCCTTTAAGGAACAAAGCCATCCCTGTTCCCTGCAGCACCGATGAATTCAGTCGAGATGTTCAACATTAATGTGCATCTGTTATTGACTAATAGTGACGAATGCCATATATTCTCTTTCTACGTAATATTGATGACTATAAAGTTAATCTGCTTTCCTCTTTTTTAAACTTCACCCAAGGAGGGTATTTTTCCACTCTTCTGGCTGTTACAAAAGACAATGACTGTTTTGTGTGTGTGTGTGTGTGTTGGTAAATCCAGGTATCATTTTGAGTTGTATTTCTGAAACCATGCATGATGCAGCTTGTCGTTATGTTCGGTTAAGGAAATGCTTTCTCTGCGCCGATGTTTTTTAGGAACAGAATATTTTCAAAACATTCAGTGACTGGACCATGGATGAATCTCGGTCGATGTGAAGCCTAAATGGCTTCACTGACCTGTGTATTTTCATCCCCAGTATAAGAGTAGTCAAAGCAAAATTAGCCGGATGTTTACCAAAGTTTTAGACGTTTAGATATCTGTCACCAGCTTCCTGTGTTTGCTCCGGGTAGCAGTGAAATTGATTAATTTAAAGATTGGTGGCTGTGGTGATGACTCTGACTAGTAACGATTAGTAAACGTAATGGGACAGGAAATAGTCAGATGTGATCACACTTTAGATGTGATAAATGTTTGAAACCTGGATTTAGAATAGGAGAGCTGCATGTTATAATATGTCTCTACCTTCCTAGTTATTGACTTATTTGTAAATAGCGTAATATCCGAAAAACCTGTACAGATTTAAGTGTGATAAAAGCGAAGCATTTAAAACCAATGTTTATATTATGTTGTGCTTATACTTTGATCTAAGTTTCCTAAGCTGTAATATTTGCTGACACTGACAGGTTTAGTTTGTAAATATTACTCGAGTCGATTGCTTTACCAATTTGCTGTTTCTAATTGTCAGTCTCCGCTGTGTTCCATAATGATAATGGTACCAATGACATTAATCTCAAGTTATTTATGTACGCGTGTTTGCACGGTGTTTTGTTTATGGTGTTTTTGTGCTCGTTGTCAACCAATCAGCTTTAGGGAGAGCGAGTAGTGCCCGTGATCACGGCCGATCATCAACTAGTACCCTGCCCACGGGTTACAACAATCATCACATCCCCAAACAGAATGGTATGCTGGAACCTGGAGAGGTAGCGGATAACGTCGCCAGTAGTCTACACAAGGCAGCGCTGTATGTACTGGGGGAGAAGAACCACGTCAAGGTTAGTATGATGCGTCCAGTGTGTGAGTTTTTTTTCTCTCTTCTGAACTGTTGATCAATTCCTGATAGAGAGATTGTTGAGATGTTTGATATCTGATTGACACAGTTTGTTAATCCTTCAGATGAAAGTCATCAGTCTGTTGGGAATCCTGTCCCCATCTGTTCTTCACTGTCAGCAGACGTCGATGCCTTTTGATTTGATTTTTATTGTGTATGCTTTTTGTTATTTTTTGGCTCAGATGATTTGTGAGGATTGGCTAAACATTGACAGAACAAGTTGCCTAATTGTATTATTATTTTATAGCTCGTTAATATTATCAGCATTCTGTTGACAAAATAAGTATACGTCGTTTTTTTCTCGGAATTTATTTACTTTAAGCCGGTGTGTACATGTAAATCTGACATATGATCTAGTTTTTTAGAGGTTCAATATTTTGCCAATTGCTTTTGTTTGTTCATCTTCAAGTTCTGTGTTAGCTATTTTGCTGCTGTTTGTCTCATTTTTATTATTAGAGTCCATTCACCTAACAAAGAGTTATATAATGTGTGTGTGTGTGTATGTGTGTGTGTGTGCACGTGTGCCACATAATCCATTTTAAGCCATGTTTTGGAAACATTGGTTATTGTGATGAAAAAGAATTTGAGAGATTCTATGTTCAAATCCAACACATAATGAATCACAATGGTAGCGAAGAATATCTGCCATAAACAAGCATCTGTTTTTTATTTTTTTCATAACGATCTAATTACATTTCTATTCTCTTTAGGCAATAAGACAGGAGTCCTATCCAAAGTGTTACTTCAATCCTGTCGACTATCAGGATGTCCGACACGTCAAGGCCAGCTTTAAGAAGCTGATGAGAGCCTGTGTGCCGACGGCCTATTCATCTGATAAAGGATTTCTGAAGGCTGTCGAGGACTCGGAGTGGCTACTTCAGTTACAGAACATGATGGTGATTGCTGGTGCCGTTGTCGATCTTATCGATGGTTGGGGATCATCGGTGATGCTCTGCCTCGAGGATGGCTGGGACTTCACAACACAGGTTGGTGATGGGTTTAGGTTTGTGCATTGTTTGTCATAGCTGGGGGGACAAGTTTACTGTTTGTCAGATTATGTCGAACATATAGCACTGTCCTTACCATGTGACATTTCTTACTGACGTTGATCGCATTATTGTGTATATTTATTATCATGTAAATATGTGGTGATCCTGGACTCGGATGTCTGTTCTGTAGGTTGCCAGTATTGCCCAGATGTTACTAGATCCCTACTACAGGACGTTTGAAGGATTCCGTACGTTGATTGAGAAAGAATGGCTCTCATTTGGCCACAGATTTACACACAGAAGTAACCAGACGATGGCTAATCAAGCTAGTGGCTTCGCTCCAGTATTCTTACAATTCTTGGATGTTGTGCATCAGGTAACTTTATAGTCTAGATTGAATCTGAAAGATAATACACACAAAGCCCTTTTAACGGCTTCGGATTCTTATTGCTTGAAGTATCTCCATCAATCGGTCCTGTTGACCGTCGTCTTTATAATTATCTGATTATCCTCCTGTTAGGCTTTGTTGACTAGTTATGTCCAGACTACTACGGTCGATGTAGCGTATCAAATATTGCTGGTATAATAATAATAAATGTTTTGCCAACAATATGCTCCATGTAATGGAGGTGTTACTAAAGTGTTTCCAGTTAGGCTCTGGTTGAATTAAAAACCGAAGCCTTTTGGCCGCCGAACCTGTTTGACACAGAACACCAAATTCCCTGAGCCCATTCTGCACCGTTCAGATTTAAGTAATGCTACGGGCTGTAGATGATGATGATGATGATTGATGTTTTAGGGCCACTTTTGTACACATGGTAGGCTAAATGGGCCAGTCTGGCTTTAGATAAGTGGCTATCTATGAAACGATATCATGGCACTTACTTTAATTACAAATGATGATATAAAACAAAACTATTATCCAAACATTCCCTTCCAAGGTACGGGTTGCCGCTGGCTGCTAACATTGAAAAGCTTTTCTCACATAAGTATCTTACTAATTTTCAATAAAGTTCAGCTCTAACTTCATTGCAATTTTATTATATTTTGTCCGTAAATTGTATTTAAGTAATATTTATGTCAGTTATATAGATTGATTATTATTATTATTATTTTTATATTGAACACTAAATAAGTTTTCATGGATATCAACAGTATAAGTTAAGATTGTTTCATTATTGTTGTTGTTGTTGTTTTTGCTTAAAAGTCTGTTTTTCCAGGAAACTTAACAATTTTTATTTGTTTCCATCAGTTTTCTGTTATATTTTTTTTCCTTTGGTCTTATACCTTAAATAGTTTGTTTCCAACTATTCAGTTATTACAATTGTTCATATTTCTCTCTTCTTTAGAGACAAAATAATTCTTTGGCGCTGTATTATAAATGTTGGACTACCTCAGGGTTACAAATCAGTGGTCGCCAACTCACCTGTGGCAACTATCATATCACCCCAATCCTTCAAAAATCTACATTGGCTACCTGTTAGACAGCGTATCCATTTCAAGATTTTATTAATAACTTATAAATCTATTAATGATATGGCGCCAGAATACCTGTGAACTGGTGTCCATTAGAAACTCATCCCGAAAACTCGGGTCATCCAGTCAGATACTATTGCAGGTGCCAGTGTATTGGCTCAAGTCATATGGTGATTGTGCATTTAATGTTGCAGCCCTCACTTTGTGGAATAGGTTGCCGGCGGATATTAAAAATGCGTCGTCTCTTGAAAATTTTAAATCTCTTCTAAACACACCTGTTTAAGGTCGCTTTCACAGATAAATAATAATTATCTTTTAAATCTCTTATTGTGTTTTTACAGACATTCTTTGGGGTATTATTATATTACATATTATTTGTACAGCGCCTTTGAATGGCTCCTGCTAGTATTTAATATACTTGCCCTTTGGGCCATCACACTGTCAGACTGTGATATGATTTGTGGTTAGTCATTGGCTCACAATGAAAAATTTGTGTACGGAAAGAAGATTTCAGCCAATGGGATTTCTTGCCTGTCCTCTGATGGATTCAGATTAAATGACATTGACATAAAACAATATCCGGAGAATCTGTTATCGAAAGGAGTCTTGGCTATGTAAAAAGCTGGAAGACTTAGGGTGGGGAGTGAGGACCACAAGGTTACATGTTTTGTTCAGTTTGTCAGGAAGCTGGAGGTTTGAATGCGACTATAAAATTGAAAAAGACTTGTTAATGGGAGCAGAGTTTTTAAGCTGGAATCACTCTCAAAAGGTCCAATCCAAACTTTGGTCGGAGGGCTTATAGCACCCCCTGTGGCATTTGGCTCGCTGATTACCCCACTCCCCTTTCAGGGCCACTAACATTGGATAAGGGCCACTACCTCAGTTTAAAAGTTTGCAGTTATACAAATCCAAACATGGTTGAGTTTGATGCGTTAACAATTCTACTTATTGTTAATACGTAAAAGGTAAATAAATCATCAAATTTATTTTGGTGTCTGACTTTTTTTTCACGTTGTCTACAACTTTCTAAAACTGATTTGGTAAAATGTTATCAGTTGTATTGTGGCTGGCCTTGATTGTTGGTGTAATGTTGTCATTATTCACCATTATCATTCTCATCATAGACATTTCGGGGCACCTCCGTGGTCTAGCGGTAGCGTGTTGGACCACAGATCGCTACCACCCGTGTTCAAATCTCGGCGTGGTGATATCTGAAGGTTGTTTCATCTTTGACTTTGCCTCATTACCTTTGGGGGTCGCTCGGCCCATTTAGCCTACCGAGTGCAAAAAGTGGCCGTAAAACATCAATCATCATCATGATCATCACAGACATTAGGTTTATTTATTTGTTTTGGTTTTCTTCTGTTCATTACAGTTTGAACGTTTGTGATGTTACTGTGTGTGATTTTATTTATTCCTGTTCCAGATCCACAGACAGTTCCCATTGTCATTCGAGTTCAATCAGTACTATCTGAAGTTCATCGCCTATCACTATGTGTCGTGTCGGTTCCGTACCTTCATGCTCGACAACGAGTGCGAGCGTGTGGAGGCTGGGTGGCTTCTGGAGGAACGCCACAGAAGTCAGAGTGTGGACATGGGCTCCGATGCTGACAGCTTGATTTCGGAACGGATCACCTCCAACGGAACGTCGATATGGGATTACATTGACATGTATAACAAACGCTCACCCATCTTCTTTAACTTCCTGTACTCGCCCTTGGAACAAGATTCAGTGAGTATCGTTGTTCTTGGGTGACTCTTGTTTCATCAGCAGCAGCTCATGATTAGGCTGGGTTGGGATTAGTGCAAAGGCCGAGGAGACTCACGTAACATTATAGCCACGTTACAGGTTCTCACTACAGAGTTTGCCTTTCTTTCAGGTTTTACGTCCATACTCAAACATGGCTAACCTGCAGATCTGGGAATATTACTTGGAAGATGATTTGGCCTGTGGTCCCTCGTATGACTTTGAATCGTTTGCCAAGGAGACCCAAATCCAGGAAAGTCAGGATCTGAACACGGACAGTTCGGCACCAATACCTTTACATAGGAAGGTGTTTACCTCGTGTTATCATAACATTGACCAGTTGATGCCGGATCATTTCTCCTATATTATGGCTGTGAGTATCGTTTTGGGTGAATTCTTCTAATTATCAGACATAAGTAGAAGGATTTTATCAAATTAATTTAATGCGAGTAAGAGTGTTTTTGAGTTAGTTTTGAGTGTGAATGCCATCAAATCGTGAAATGCCCATGCGAGATGAGAGAGGATTTTACATTGTGGTTATTGACAGGAAATTTGTACCTGTACTGATCTCTGCTATGTGCACATTGTTATACTAAATGCCAAAACATTTTATCAGACATCAGACCTACATACAAGCTATTTTTCTGTTTATATATAGTTTTGGAAAGTCTTCATTTAAAATAATTACTATATTTGACCTACATTGTATACTGGGTACAAATGATAATTGATAAGTGTATTACATCCCAGGTCCCCATAATTGAACTTGTTGCTGATAGTCCAGTCTGAGATTCTGTGAGTGAGTGACTGAGTGAGTTAGTGCTTTGTTTATCTTTGGCATTGATCAGACCTGAGATACAAGGCCTAAGGGCTATTTCCCAGGGAAAGGAAATGCTCATACCAATGCATTATATTAATGGATTCGATCTACTAAGCTGGAGGTTATTGTGCTATCAACCATACCACACTATCACCTCTGTTAGATTGGTCTATTACATGTGCGTTGAAAAGACAAATCCTAGATTTGAGATGAGTTATTTACCCTTGGCACTGGTTATAGCAAGGATATATGACTGAGGGGCCACTCTCAGGGAGTCATTCCGCAAACAGAAATGTGAGTCAGATTTAAACCTAGAACTTGGAGGTTTGCACTGCATTGCTCTAACCAGAATACCATCAGAGCAGTCGGCCAAACCCTAGAAGTAGGTATCCCAACAGATTACTTGCCGGCTCGCCCTCCTATCCCCCATTCCCGCTGAGCTATCCGCCACCTGATGGCCTAATTGCTTTGTGACGACGGCGAATTTGACGCATGACGGAATAAGCCCATGTTCAAGGAAGAATCGGCTGAAGCAATTAACGTCTGTATCCCAACAGACGGGTATGAAGCGCGTCCAGAGGCTAAACCTGTTGTTACGCATTAGAATAAGCACTCCCTGACCTTTCTAATGGTATATGTGGCTATTAGGTGTGAGAAGAAATAGTTCCCCAAAAAACGGAATGAAATGTTAAGACAAGAAAAAAAATTATTTCTGGAAACAAATAAAAAAAGCCACAGATAACTTTCAAAATCGAAACAAAAATGCAAGACAGTAGATGCCTTTACATTTAATAATCGGCATGAGTCAGGGCTCATCAGTTGCATATGAATATGTGGATGGATTTTTATTGGCACTGTGTTAAAAGTGACAAGTTCAGAGGTGGCAACAATTCAGTTTTTAAACAGGGTTACAGACTGTATATAGATGCCAGAGGACAGATGATGTTGCTGAAGTTTTGAGTGAATTGGTTTTTGCTGCTGATATTTAGGTAGTTTTAAATGCTAATGGGTGCAAATATTCTGTGTCATAAATAAAATATTCACAGAAGTTATATCCATTAGAATATTTTTTAACTTTTCAGCAGACATTGGTAACAATTTGTGTAAATAAATTTTTAAAAGTCAGCATTCTGTTATTGTTTGTATCTTAATGGTATGCACATTGTGTTAAAAGTTCAGGCTGATATTCTGAAAATTAACATATTGCACATTTGTATTTTCATGGTTTGACAACCTTCGGACATTTGTGAAAACTATACATGTTGTTGTTTTCAAACAACTGCACAATCTTTAACTATATTCTATATATTAATGGCTAACAGAAAATATAAATATATGGACAATATTTATAATCCTCATATAATTATAGTGTATGAAACATGGCACTTTGTGCTATTTTGCAAGGTTTTAAAAGATTAATTTTGGGTAATGTGCCGATTTGATAGTTAGATTTGTCATGCTTGTAATGAACTGGTGTATATAATATAGCATTTAATAATACAATGCAGTATAGAGAACACATCATGATATTTTCTAGAAGTAACTCCCAGGGAATTAATATATATGAGGCTTCAAAGATGGCTTTCATTTAAGTGTAAAAATGTGTGGTTTAAATTGTTTTAAATAAGTACTACAAATGGTCGGTAAAAAAATTCTACTGGACCGATTTGATTCAATTAAAGTTTTTTTTAAGCTTTAATATCATTATATAAGTTGAAATTTTTTAGTTGGGATACCTACTAGAAGTATAAACCTCAAGCATAAAGAGTTCATAGAAAACAAATTAATTGGTTTTCCATGAAGCTGGCAGTTCTGTTAGCAGGTTAGTTTGCACTTAATGGGGTCTACATCAGGTCCAATACTTCAGTTAGTGATTGATACTTGATACCGTTTTATTTTAATATTTTGGTAGGAGATAGCCCAGCTTGAACAGGAACTTGGTCAGCGTACTGAACAATGGAGCCTGCTGTGGGAGCGGCTGGAGCCACCATCACGAGAACAACTACGTAGACAGCTCTCGTTCAGTACCCATCTTGTGCGATCTCACGGTGTTTCGGTACACAAACGATCGACCATCGAGTTCCTTGCAAAGGGTAAAATAGGAGATTCGTCAAAGATGTTTAGTCAGCCACATCGCTTTGAGAAGTTCTCCTACACGACGCCAGCATACTGTGATTACTGCTCACATCTGTTGTGGGGCTTGGCCAAAACAGGTATTAGGCTGACTGACTGTGTTTGTGTGTGTGTGATACTAATTATTAAAAATATTTAAATATACAAATAATAGTACAAGCAAATTTAAAAATATGCACACACACAAACACTGCCAAGAGAGAAAGGAGATGTAGGAAGGAAGGGAGAGAGAGAGAGGTAGATCTTTGTGGGCATCCATTCATCATTAGTCATATATTGATGTATTTTTACCTAGGTATGCGGTGCACTGACTGTGGCTATAACAGCCACGAGAAGTGTGTACCGCATGCACCAAAGAACTGTACACGTGTACCATTAACCGAGGCCAGACACAGCGCGACCAGCATAGCCAAGTCTAGTATAGCAGAGACTTCATCTATAATGAGTGGTATGTATTTGTAATAGGTGATGTTTGGTTAGTTTATGTGAATGTAAGACACCCAGTCAAGGATTGCAACATTCATCAATCCTAATAAGCACTATCTTTTTATCAGTTTATCTCGGCATGAGTCTTGTCAATCCATCAAGAGTCTGAAAGGCAACTGCACCATGATAGATATGGAGTGTGTTGATGAACACAATATTTGTTATTTCATAAATTCCTGTCTGCTGTTGTTACGATTTACTTGCATGTGATGTCATCTCAAAGGAAGAAGACCCTTGTTTGGATTAATCTGTATTTGCGATTTATTTGTATTAGCAAGAGATTTAGTTTTGTTTGTAATCGACATTCAGGATTTGAATTTGACCTCGGATAAACTGGTTTAGTTTAGCCCAGCTAATTATACCGCAATTTTACTAGTTTATTCTGGAGTAAAAGATGTACAACTTGCTGCAAGTTGTACATCTTTATTGCCTTTTTGAATACGTAATAATCATATCATCACAAGGCAGCATGGCCCTTTGGAGATGTGACATGTATAAGATATTCCTTCTTCATCATTACAGAAACTCGAACACACGAAGGCTATCTCTGTAAACAGGGTGCGCTGCTGAAGGGGTGGAAACAGCGATGGTTTGTTCTGGATTCTATGAAGCATCAGGTTTGTTTATGTGGTTCATAATGATTACATATCCCACTTTTGGTGGTAAACATATTTTTGTTTACTGTGAAACACACTGTAGATTCATTGTCCTTTTTGTAGTGTTGATAGTCACAGTGTTTGTACTGTCAACAGGTTGCTGAAAATATTAACCCTGCTGATATAAATGCCTGGTAGAAAATATATATTACCAAGTGGTCACCTGGTAGTCATTCCTTGCACATTATCTTGTAATTGCTAGTAATATAAAGTTTTTATTTAGTACTGTGATTTTATGTTATGGTATGGTCAAGTAAATGTTTAATGGTAATAAATACCAAAAAGATATAAATGTATTCATGTGGATGCAATTTCTACCGGATCTGCACAGGCCTGGATCACCAGCTCGGCACATATTGCGGCTGGAGACTACTAGTCTTTATTGTATAATTTAGTTCAGAATTACGAGAGAAGTTATTTATCATATCACAAAACAGCCATCACAGATAAGCAGTAGAGTTTAATTCTCCACGAACCAAACATCCATAATGATATGGTTTCTGACATTGATCTGTATTAATCAACAGAAAAATTTTAACTCGCGTTCTAGACAGCTCTATGTACAGACAGAGAAATATAACTGCTGTCAACAGTACATACTGTACAACATTATTTTGTAGCCAGTATTATAATGGTGATAAAATGATAATTGCTATAATGTTTGCTGGTAATTGACACAAACATTCCTGAAAATATTTGTCAAAATGAAACTTAAGAATTTTCAGGTTTAAACTGTTGGAGCATATTTTATATAATAATAATAATAATAGATGTTAATACCTTCATATTAGTTTTGGGTTGGCCAGCTTTTTAAAAGATAATTCCCTATTAATATCTATTATTGGTCTCTGACCTAGGATGGCTTTAAGATATTTAGCATTTTCATGAATATTGATACATATGGGATATTAATAGTTTTTTTTTTAATGAGTGACCCCTTCATCTATCACTCTTGATTGTTGTTGTCTGTGTACATCATATTATCTTTATGACAAGATGTTGTGTTCCAATTTTTCAGTTACGTTACTATGATTCACCAGATGACAGCAACTGTAAAGGCTTTATAGATCTGGCTGATGTTGAATGTGTTCAGGCACTGAACAACATCCAAGGAATACCGAAAAAAGCAGGAGAGAATGCCTTCTTTGAGGTAAGAGTTGCTAAATTAACATCCGACTGTTTGATAATATGAGAAACAGCTCTGTGAGTCAGCCGTAAAACATCAATCATCATCTATGAGTCAGCCACTTCACGATAATGCAAATCCGATTACAAGGATATAATGCTGTTTTGAAGGTGTGCCTGTAGAACAGTCAACGTTCTGATATAAATTATCAGTAAGCTTAATGTCTTATAAAGTCAACAACTATTTAAACCTTATTCACTGATGTCATTCTTCTGTTCCTAAAGTGTTCCATCGTTATCGAAATGTTAAATATATATACACTTTATTTATTTGAATATATTTATAATGGGTGACCATCTACACCGAGGTATTATTACATGGTGGCCAGGTAAACATTAAAGGAAATCACATATTAATAAAATAGTTCATAACAATATACATAATATATTGATGTGTAGCTCTAAACCATAACCAGTAACTAGTGAATGTTTGTGACAAGCTATACACATACAGACATACATACAATACAATTAAAAACATACCATTACTTAGTGTCAATACAAAATTACAATATTATGATAAGTTAGCATAAATTATGACATTACGACTAAATAATATACATACAATTACTTAGTGCTAATGTAAAATTCTGACTAGTAACACACGCACACACACACACACACATATATATGCACATATATACAATTAATTGGTCATGTAAAATTAAGACTAATAACTTTTTAATCTAACTTTGAAAGAAGACAGTAACTGGGATTTTTTTAACATCCTGAGGCATATTTTTACATGATATTTGACCTGTATACTGAAATGATTGACAATAAACTTCAACACTTGACCTATACATATATACCTCATTACTCATGGTATGTCTTGTAACATATGTATTAATATTGCTGACATAAGATGACATATCTGGCATATAGGTAGGAAATGAGCCATTCAAACATCTACCGTATATATTTGTGTATAGGCCGCACTTTTGATACCACAAAATTGCTGCCAAAAGTGAGTGTGTCTTATATGCCGGTAAGACTAAAAGGGAAGGTTATATTTGGCATAAATTAGGGGGAAATACAATAATATTCTTTTTCAACATTAATAATGAATATATGAAAAATAAACAAATTAAATAGGTGTGTTTTTGCTGTTGTCTTTTGAAGCCAAACTTATCGTGATAATGGCCATGATTATTTAATCTGATGCTCTAATTAGTGACGTGACCACAAAGGTGTAGGTTCAAATCACCTGCGATATGAAAACAGCCACACCATGACCAATATGACCACCTCCATAAACTATTAGAGGCAGATGTTATTTTTATATAAGACCAGTCATTACTATTTAAAAGTGTGAGCGTGTGTAATTGAACGGAAAGGTAAACGAGGCCACATCAAAGGAAAATGATTACAGCAAACACTGTGTTAATTACTTCCAATGGTGGCCCATGGGAACTACTAATAAACTACTTCAAACAGCATCACGGAAACGAACGCACAGCAGCAGACAACCCGAAGCAGCCATCTTTACCTATCATCATACAGTGGGTGAAAATGGCCTGAGATTAAATCGACTTTGGCGTTATTACCAAATCGTTCAAGAAGTGCTCTATCAGCAATGATTTAGATGGCATGGAGGATGATGTATTATGTGCTGAACATTATGACAAATCCGACACTGACTCTGACGAGGAAGACAGCGAGCTGTATGATGACACACGAACAGATACAACAGATGTTCAATGAAGATAGTGATGATGATGAATTTTTGGGTTTTGAATAAATTTGCTGATTTTAGTGCATCTTATATGCGGGTTCGACTCTAGGGGGGGTTTATTGGTCCTAAAACCTGGTGCGGCTTATACATGAGTATATACAGTATATATATTAATGCCATTAATATATATATATATATATATATATATATACAGATGTTTGAACATTTAGGTAGGAAATGAACCGTTCAAAAATGTTGATACATTAATACCATTAAAGATAGTGACCTATGTGATCTGGGTTTGTTAATGTTAACTCAGGACAGTTGGTATTAATTTGTTCACCAGCGCAGTCTTATCGTGATCTTCATCTTTGTGTTTTTAGATGAAAACTACCAAGAGATTGTACTGTTTTGGTGCTCCGGACGCGAAGGCTGCCGAAGAATGGGTTGAGAAGATCCAGAATTCCATACAGTGATCAGCACCTACCCGGTGGATGAAGTTCCCACATCCCTTCCTTACGCGGTCGTAAGGATCACTGATGCCAACTGCGGCATGTCTGCAGCCGCCTGTGCTGCGTGTATCATACACTCATCTGAACAGTGCTTGTATTGTGAAACGGTATCAGTGAAGGCCCCATTGTGATACTGACAATATCAGATGTGGACGTGTCATCCGGGCGTTTTCTAGTTCTCATATGCAAACAATGACACGCGATGGCAGAATGTGTGTTTTGCGGGTGGGCGTATTGAGCCAGTGATGGCTGACCGGTAAGAGAGAGGTATATACTTGTGACTTGTTGTCCGAAGGGCTTGCGTCCACGTCGATCCCAGTCACTAGTATTCCGCGATTAATTTGCATAATAACTGGTGCAACAGTATGTTGGATCGTGACCACTGTAAATAACAGCGTGCATGAGTGTTTAAGCGTGTGTATGTATGTGTGCGTGTGTGTGTGCTTGGTTATTTAACGAGACTTGCTATAGGCGTTACTTGTGGGCTTTGTGCAATTGACATCAGTACCTGGCTTGGGTTATATTCCGAAGTGGATGTTCGACATCCGAAGTCGGACTCTTCTGGTTGTCAGTCATCCGACATCTGACTACAACCCAGGGGCTTATCGTCGGCAGAACGAGGACCGTATATTATGACGACAGCTCGCCATTTCACCGCTGTCTGTAGTCGACGGTGGATCAAAATATGTCAGTGTTCATGCTAGTCCCTACGCGGAAACTCGGGGGGGGGGGGATGGCGGTCTCAGATAGCGTCAAATTGTTGGAAGTCCGATGGTTTGGGACTCTCTTCTCTATCTGTGTACATAATCTAGGTGGTGCCTTGCCTGTCAGTGTTTTCTACAACGCGTCTCTGTGCCGTAACCCGTGGCCAGTGGTACTTGGTGTATTTTAGGCAACCGGAGTACAGGTCCGCAGCCATTCTGAGTTACGAACCCAATCAGCACAACGTTGTGATGGCTGACATTATGCAAGTAGTGGTGTCGTTTTAAGTCGGTGTTGCCTATTATATGTTTTTTTGCAGTCCACTAGCAGTATTGCCTCTGAAGTTCGCTTTTCCTCGTTTCCCTATACTTGGCTGATGCAATCGGTTCAGACAGTTCCGTTGTTTTGCTTTTGTGACTGTGCCAAATTTCCTGGAGTGGTTTTTTATTCAGACGAAAGCTGATTATTCGACCGTTTCCGTTCTTCTCGTTCGATTCCTTATTAGAACACCAACGCGCTCGTTTGGGCTCGATGCTCGTACCACGACCCGACGTTTCGCCACGTGAATGCCATTCGTTTTGCGAAACGTTCACTCGTGCTGCTTGCTAACAGGCCATTTATATAACACGCTGCCCAATGATTGATCTATGTTCACTAATAACTCTAGGTGCATTCCATTTGTATTGTGTGTTTGGTAAGGGGACAGTTTGACGACTGTCGGTGTAGCTGTCGGTCACCTTCTTTTGGACACGACTTTGTCTTGATCCAGATGAATGATGGCTCTTCCCGTTCATCCCACGGAACAACGCGGAGTGGGGGGGGGGGGCGGAAGTGTGAATAGTCGCGCAGAATTTTTTTTCTTCTGTTGCTGTTGTTACGAAAACCAAACTCAGGCAGCAAAGTTCGTCGGTGCGTGCGTGCGTGTGTATGTGTGTCGAATGACCGATGCACCCTCTACCTATGACCCAGTGTTGTTAATGCGCGGCTGGTTTTTGTTTTCTGCTGTTGCTGTTTTCAAGTTGTGATGTCGCCCTATCATTCGTGTCAGTTTATTATCACGTGCCGCTGTTTTTATTTTGAAGATGATGTCATGCCTTTTTTGTTGAAACGCTTCTATTTGTTTGTCTATGATTTATTTTTGCGTTCGTTAAATTTCTCTGTGTTGCACGCCGATCATTCCCTGCTGATCGTGTTTGTGACGTCAGATATACATCATCGGAGACATCATCATATTAAACAGATAGAAACGACTAAATGGTGACCGGATCGGGATGTCTTTTTTGGAAGAAAAAGTCAAGGCCAATTAACAATTACCATCGCTGCTGTTGTTAAAACGGATGGATATAATTACCATGGTAACGATCCAAAGTGTCCAATGCTATAACTGTATTATTTTCATAGTATTCTTGTGCCTTTTTGTAAACACTTCACGCTGATATCCGGACGATATTGAACGTATTCGTAGCAACGGACGGACCTAGTTGGTCGTCAGACAACTGGCTCTTCTTTGACAGAACAAGTTGTTGTTCGTTATTGCTTGGAGCGCCGACTCAAGTGCCAACGCTTTTTAAAGCGAAGATGGTGATAATATTTCCTGATATTCTTTTCGCGTTTACATTTTTTAATTTAATGCGCCACGCTGCCACGACCATTCGGCGACGTATGGCGAGTATTGGGAAGTTTAATATTTGTCGAATTGGTCAGTGTCCGAGTGTGACGGTCAACTTTCCATATTAAATCACCTTTAGAATATTGATTGGATGATCGATCCAATGTGACGATGGAGAGTTCAGTTTTTGGTCTGATGGTCGCCTTTATGTTGTTCTAGTCAGATTTGTGTTCCTTCTTCGATCTATTATTGACGCGTAGTCCTCTGTTCGTAGCCGACATCTTGTTCATTTGACATCGTCGTCGAACCATTTCGTCCGTGGCGCTGGACCGTACGAGTCTCGGCGTCGGCGATTCAGATGAAACACCCCCGAAACGGATGACGACGTTTCGTTCGGTTAAAGTGAAGCTGATCCGAAGCGGACTCGCGCCAGATATCGGCTCCGATCCGATGACGAAGACCACGACGTCACGATCCATTAGCATCATCATCAACAACAGCAGCAGCACACCTTCCCGTCGTCCTATCACAAACCGCCATTATACGCATTAGTCCCTCAAATATCGGTAGTTAATTTCTCCGTGTCTCGTTCGTGGCCGTACTAACAGAGTGGTTATCTGACCGTCGTTCGTCTGTTGTAAATATCAAATGTACATATTGTTTGCGACCAGAGCGAACGTTTTCCGCGTTTGCCAGCTATTTAATAAGAGTGCCGCCGTTAATTGTGTACAGATGAGTTGCTTCGTGGCCGCCTTGTCGTTGTATTGGTCGGAGATATAATTCTCTTGCTCGGTTTTTTCTCTCTCTCCTCTCTCCGTTCGTCATCTTCGTGTAAATAGAACATCACACTGGGACACAATGTATAACCGAATGTCCGTCGTTGTGCCATTTCTAAGCGAGCCTGGTCGTATCTTGCTGGGTGCTTATCGTTGGCGGTGCGTGTGTGTGTGTGTGTGCGTGCGTGCGTGTGCTCATCTTGGTGCATTGCCACTTTAGACGTGACCGCTTCCCTGGGTGCAGAAAGAGTAGGCGTCATGTTATGTATAGGAATTCCAGAGGCAGCCCGAGGGCTGTTTCCTCGCCACTATATAAAACATGTACATAATTAGTGTTTATTTATGGGCAGGTTGCCATTGTAATTATTAGCGAATTGAAAGTGTTCTTATTTTTCTGTTTCGAGCCCGTTATGATGGGTGTGTCTGTCTCTCTGTATATGTGGGTGGGTAGGTGCGCGCACGGGTGTGTCTGTGTGTGACTGTAGCGAAAAGTACCGAGAACACACATGATTGAATGAGATTTGTACGTTGCTGCTTTTGGCACTTCTCTCTCTCTCTATCTCTCTGTTGATGTTTTGTGTTTCCCTGTACAGTGTTTTTGTTTTATAATCGACATCTCAGTAGATAAGATGAGTTGTGCAATCACTTCTAGCCGAAGTAAATGCCTAGAGTAATTTGTGTAAACAATAAAAAATGTGAACAAAATAAATTTTATAAAAATCACGACGCACTTTGTAGTAGCAGTGGATTTGCTAATTCGTATGGTTGTGAGCGAGCGAGTGTGGGTGCCACGCACACACACACACACCCCACATATTGATATCTATCAGTAAAATTAATCTGGAACATATTTATAATTTTTTAAAAAGAGCATATTATCACACACTGATCTATATATTAATCTTGTTGGCAATTTTGTATAAACAAATTAAATCACAGGAATTCAAGAAAACCAACTTAAACTTAAAACGAGGTGACATTTTTGTAATATTTCCAGACTGTGACTCCCTTCTCTATCTATATCTGTAGAGCTTCAACAACTGACATAAGACTAGATGTTTGTCGTAATTTATAGTACACCGCACGCAACATACATTGTGTGTGTTTGTTTAATTGATAATTCGAAGCTAAATACATGTAATTTGCTCCTATCACTGCTTTATATTATTATATATATATAATGTAAACCTTATTAAATCTATATTATTATTATCAACAACAAAAAGTCACCGTATTATGTCTTGATATTCGTAGTTTTCATATACACAATTTTGTAACATCAAGACTAACTTCCGAGTGTACGTTTGGTGGTTCCACCTCTCTCTGTACTATAACAAACGAAATACAATTAATACATAAATCGGTGGTATGACAATAGTATATTTCCGTGGAGCCGAGATATTTGTGTACAGAAATGTACAACGTACGTTGAGTCAGAAACAAACTTCAACATTGTCGTAAATTGAACACTCGATCGGCACTCGTGGTATCCAAAAAATTTGATCATTTCCCGCAGGCTGCTTCAGTCCAAACACATTAATTTTATCGTCCAAAATCAAGAAATTCAATTTATTCTTTATTTTACAATTGATGCTAAACGTTTCAATTCATTCATCAGAACGTTATTAGATTATTATAAGTGGGAGTACAACTTGGACTCCTAAGTACGGAAGAGATAAACTAGAATTAGAGAATGTCTGGAAAAGATTCTGAACATATTAGCTCAGGACGGGATTTGGACACGTGGAGGCCATGGGCAGCCTGCAGTGGTGGAGGCCAACACTATCATAGAATATCCAAAAAATAAAAGGTGACAAGACATAGTCACAGTCAACGATAAATCCAATTTATTCGAGAATAAAGAATCTGAATAAGGAAACAAGCAGATCAATCACAACAAGAACAAGCAGATCAATCACGATCAATCACTATAGTAGAGTACAAATATTGACAGACAAGACACTTTACGAGACTTGACCTTGTCTTTGATTATTTTGACGAAGTCAATCTCTCTAAGAATGTCATATTCAATACTCATCAATGCTAGATGTCTGAACCTATCATGACTCATTGTAGTACGGAGTCTGTTCTTAATGAACTTCAGTTTACTTAATTAAGGTTCTCCAGAATAGTCTGTGACCATAAGCGCCAAGTACATTCGTAGCATTATCTCGACATTTGGAAATGGATCCGCGACTTTCTTGTTATCAACAGTTTATAAAGGATATATTATCTCCCTATCTTTTCATCTTCAGGAAAATGAGTGAAGAAGACCGCAAACTGCATATGATCAACACCAAGTGTTTGATCTAGATAATCCTTGTAGGCCTATTCAGCATTTCATCTCACTTCAGTGATTCCAGTTTACACAAAAAATTTAAAGAGAACAGCTGTTTTCGTAGGCTTCCAATCGTTGTTTCAATGAGATCAGGAACTAAACAATTACTAGAATAAAATTCTGAACTCGACATTTTTCAAATATTAAGACTATAGCCTCTTCTGATCAAGTGTTCAGACCACGTTTTGGATCTTACAACGTGTGACTTGTGGCATTACCTCTGTCACGAATTTCATGTAAAAAAACCCAGCATAGATGCCAATATCCAGTTTGCACATCCTGTCATGGAGACCACTGAACGTGCTTTGGACGTCTCATTTTCATGTCTTGCTATTTTGGCAAGTGTTTCACGGATTGGGAGATATCCTTGGACGAGTGCTTTTACTGCATCGAAGGGACAGGACCATCGTGTTGTAGATACCCTCTTTGGCACAGATGTAGGACCGGATTCCACAGTCTGTAAGAATTTCATAACGATGTGTAGAAACTGTGAAAAATACATAGATTGCTACAAGGAAGTAAAAAAAATGCCACAGCTGCTTGACAACATTCATCTGCTGCTTGTCCAACTAGATTCAGTGAATGTCCAGGACAGGGTATCCAAACTGCATGATGATTTTAGCTGCCACTTTAGCTTGAAGACCATTGTATCTCTCACTCATTGGTGAGGCGTTATCATAAGATTGCCCACAACAATTCTGAATGTCAATGCCATGGTCTGCAAGGAATTTCATCGATCCTTCAAACATTTCTTGAGCCTTGTGCCCTTGAATTTCTCAAATCGTTCCACTGGTGTATCATGATCTGTGTATCTGAAGATCAGAGTTAATTTATCGACATGACCTTCATCAGTTGTGGAATCAAGAGAAACTGAATAGTATTTTGACAGTTTGCCTGAAATGTTTTCATTCAGAACTTTACTGCCCATTAGTCTAACCAGTTATTAACAGATAGTTGAAGACATAATGTTTTATGACCAATCCCACGATTTGCATGATTCTGATTGTATTCCATGATAAAATCATCATATTCTTTGGCAAAAGCTCTAGGATTCCCAAGTTTCAATTTCTCCAATTGATTCATCATCTCCACGAAGAGCTAGGCCTCTTGCTCATGCTGACCAGTCGCTTTAGAAGACTACGCTAATATTGCTTAATTCGATCCCTTCTTGTGCAAATCCATAATATATACGCCCAGATTTCTTTTCGTGACTTGTTGCTGATAGAATTGCTTGATGTGATTGATCTTTTGATTGCTCATGGACACCAAGTTGATCACTAGCGTGTTTCCAGTCGTAGAACCCATCATGTGTAAATTGGGATCTTGGAACATCCATTAGCCCGCAAAAGAATCAGTAGACTACTATTTGCTGGTGAAAAACAAAGCCAATAACATATAACAACTTGCCCATTTCGATTCCTTCCTTCAAACATAGCTGTTGTACATTTCCGACCGGCGTTTTGTATTGCGGATTTAGCATCCAAAGACTTGACATCATTGTGGTGGAGATCCTCAGGATCTTTCACAGCCCTATAGTCAATTAATTCTTTCAGCATACGCTCTGACCATAAGCTGATGTCATCGACCTGTGTATGAGATTCTGGAACTACTTGTTTTGAAGCACAGCTTATTTCCTCGACATTTTGTTCATATTCTACCATAGACCGGCCAGAAGAAGACGAGACTGATGCTTCTATACAGCAGGTGCTGCTCTGGTTGTACTAAAGGTGTTTCTGAAGTTGATGGACGAATAAAGTATTCAGTTATTCGACGTGTTCTTCTTTCAGTAAGGTTCAGATATTTTTCTATATTGCAGCACCACTTTAAAAATGTTGAGGACATTTGTACCTGTCTATTCTGCAAAAAGAAAAACATTATATTTGATAAATTATGTAACGTGTCTCGGCGGCCTAACTCTATTTGGAGTAACAATTATTTTCCAAATCGTAAGCGGCTCAGCGAATTATTCACGATTTAGTATTTGTCATTTAATAACAAAGCAAAGCCTTGTTTTAATTGTAATACATTGTCTCTGTGTTGACCTAGTTAACTGCGGGCGTAGCTTTTATTGGTCTGTAGCTAGACTAAGATAGTATAACTCGCGAGGATTGATAAATGAAATTGTTAAACAACATCCAAACGAATTAGTGGCAGAATTACTTCGTAGAAAAGTGCGTAGCATGAACGACTCGACCGTATAGAATGTAAATAAATATTCATAATGTATCTTGAATACGTATATAACGATAGAAAACAATAGAGAAATTAATTAACTATGCTCACTGCTTGCCTGTAACCTAACGGAAGTTGATGGTAGACAGTGTCACGGTGTAACATTTCTAAGCCAAAAACTAGTGATAATTAAAGACAATCGATGTTGATATATGTATGGCGTTAAATTTTAGATGTTTATCTGCCGACGTGTGCTGAGCAATGACCGGAAAACAACCAGTTAGCTGTTTCTACCATTCACAAATACAATATGGCTTACGTATGTAGATAATTTGCAATACGCGAATTTATAGTTAAGTAATTTATACGTAAGTAATTTTATTTCAAATGATACATAACTATAACAATAAATACATAAATACTTAATTACAGATACATCAACAAGCGTATTATTTGTGGTATTGTACAACGGTCAATGATGACCTGTCTCTAACGATCTTGTCTTGTTGAAGTTTGGGGTAGAAACCCCTGGCTGTCGCCTATTGGGCACAGCCATTGTCTAACGTCGTTATTTGTCTAATATTTATACAAGATTCACAATGTGGAGGTTTTTGGCAGGTGACAGAACCAGCTTTTCAACATGTGTTTAGGAAATATTTCTTCAAACGGTAATTATAAGAGGATACTGATTTAGCCTCTTTGACATATTAAGGCCATTTGAGCCATAGTTTGGGACCACGACAAAGGAAATATCGCATAATATAATCAAATTTGGTCGATGGAAGATGAAAGTAATGTTTCTGTCTAGTATCGTAGCTGTGTACATCTTCGTTCGTGGTAAATATTGTAGCCATTGGTTGTGGTAGTGTGGTCATTCTAATGATATGCATCAGCTTTCAAAGTTGGATATTATGAATATCCGGGATCTTTAGTATGTTGTATTTCTTGAAAATGGGAGATGTGTGATCGTTATATTTGACCGTTGCAATAATGCGTATAGCTTTTCGTAAAACAACAAGTCGCTTGGTATGGCTCTTGTATGCCGGGCCCCAAAGTAGATTATCATAATACAACTAAGGATGGATGAGTGTATGATATATTGTTTTCAAATTCTCGGAATGTTTTACAGCATTCATTATGTAAATTCCACTGGTTATCTTTGATTTACAAAGTTGCAGCTGTTCATGCCAGTCCAATCTCTTGTCTATGAAGATTCCCAGAAATTTGGCGCAATGGACTCTATCTAATAGATTTTGTCCAGTAGACAATTTCATTTCTCCAGGTACCACTAAGCTCTTATTCCTTGATAGTAACACATACTTTGTTTTCTCAACATTTAGAGATAGTTTATTGGCTTTGAACCTGTCGGCAACTGAGTTGAGATTCAAGTTCATATTGTGGAACAGTGATTGAATGTCTCGTGAACAATAATGGACCCAGTACTGAGCACTGAGGGACTCCACATATAATCGTCATAATCTTTGAATTGGTGTCCTTGTATGTAACAGTGACCTCGCGAAAATATCACATGCAAATATAAATTTCGTGTGTGTGTTTCATGAACTAACTTTGCCATACGCGAATATAAAGCTCCGCGAACTGGCTAATGGGTGGGATGGATTAGCGAAATTAAGAATACGCGAAAATATATGTAATTACAGCATGATGCAAAGATTCTGCAAGGGTGCTCAGATCAGAAATCTCAGTTCACATTCCTGGACAGTGTGTCATCGAAAACATCTTGTGTTGCGTGAGCTGCAACCTGCCCAACTAGTAGCATCCTTCTATGACTATTTTGTTCGGAAGATCACTGGTATTCGTAAATATACTGATGAACGGACTCTTCATCTTCTTCCAGACCTTCCAGAACTGGACACTGATGAAGCTGGTAGTAGTTTCACTACATTCTGTCCTGTGTCAGTTCTGAATGTGGAAAAGATAGTATCATGATCATCTGAAGTATCGTGTGCTCAGGATCCAATTCCAACTTGGATCCTAAAACAACGCAAAGATGAGCTGCTACCTACCATCATGGATATCGTTAATAGTTCACTATCTTCTGGTAAATTTCCCAAATCCATGAACATTCCATTGGTAAAGCCATTGATAAAGAAGTCGTCGCTTGACCCATCGGAATACAAGAACTATAGGCCGGTATCCAATTTCGGATTTGTATCTAAGGTTATCGAAAGGGTCGTGGATAACCAACTGAAATCATACCTTTACGCTAATAACCTTACCTTGATGATGAACTACAGTCAGCATACAGAAAGAAACATAGTACGGAGATTGCCCTTTCGGTTTTGGGCTCTCTGCTATTTGTTTTGTATATGCTCTAATTGAGTGACACTGCTCGACAACATATCGTATCCATTCACAGCTACGCAGACGACACACAACAATATATTTCATTCGAGCACAGGGACCTGTCTAGCGTAAGCAAAGCTATGAAGTCTTCAGTGTCGTATTGATGATATCAGGATTTGGATCTTAAGTAACAGACTAAAAATAATGAGTGTAAAACAGAAATGATGATCTTCGTTTCTCCTCGTGTCACGCTGCCTGCTCATGGTATTGTAGTAGGTGCCGAATCTTACCAACCCGCTATACACGTTAGAAATCTTGGCGTGACCTTGGAACAATGGAAGTTCATATAAAGCAATAATCATAAAATCAAATGAAACATAATAAAAATGCATGATTTTTAGCAGTTATTTAAATCATGATTTAATCAAATGATTTAAATTAAACAACTCTAATTATAGGTACATCCAGACAACGCAGCAAACTTACTCGTTTCTTTCCCACGAACATCCTTAGTCATAGCATCGCACCATCAGACACTGTACGTAATCTTGGTGTTACATTTGATAGTGCTTTTAATTTCAGAAAACATCTTTCTCTGACATGTTGCTGCTGTTTTTATCATATTCGTGACCTGCGCTACATTCGTCGCTATATTTCTCTTCCAGTCGCCCAAACCATTGCTACAGAACTCATTACTAGTAGGCTTAATTACAGCAACTCTCTTCTTTATAATATATCGCTTCTGATAATATTCTAAAACTTCAGTGCGTTCAGAACTGGTTAGCTAGGATTGTCACACGGTCTCCTCGGTTTTCTCATTCTGTCCAACTCCTGAAATCTCTTCACTGGTTCCCTGTTCAATCTCGCATCATTTTCAAACTCTATTGCCATTGTCTAATAAACTCTTCCTTCCGGAGAACCTTCATATCTATTTTCCATGCTTTCTCTAGCACACAATCCTAGAGTGCTCCGTTCATCTGGTTTTCACTTGTTGTCTGTTCCCAGGGTTAAAACTCATACCGGACTGGTGCTTTTTCAGTTGCTGTCCCTACTCTTTGGAATTCACTTTCTGAACAGGTTAAGTAATCAAATAGCATGGTTTCTTTCCGTCACCATTTGAAAACTCACCTTTTCAGACTCGCTTATCCTTCCTAAATTTCCTTGCCATCTGGTCGTTGTTGATGAACTTGACATCGTATCCGGACTATGAGTTTGCCCAACTCCTCCACTAGGTGCGCCACTGAGCTCGATTCTTTTCGAGGATATTGGCACAACAGAAGTTTGTTATTATTATTATCTTTTATATAAATCACCCCCAGAACAACTCAATCGAATGTGATATTATTACGTTATTATTATTATTAATGATATTATATGACCGAAAGAGGAAATTAAATGTTGGCATCGATTATAAATAAAATCGTCTTAATATGAGAATGCGTAGCACATCCATTTCTGATTCTAAATTCGCGCCCATATATATATATATATATATATATATAAAGTGGTCTATCATTTAAGAACGTTATACTTTATGCTAAAGGGAGGATTTTCTCTAAACGCCAAGCTTCACAGGTTCGATCCAGCAAAAGGTCAATTCCCATGGACTAATTTCTCGGCTCACAACATCGTGGGTGGTTGACCATGTTAAATGGCGTGGCCTCTCCACTGAATTAATTAAAATGGGGGGGGGGGGGCTTTCCTGATGACCTAATACACTCTGGCAGTGACCACCCTCGGGGTATTTCGGCTCCATCTTTCCGTATTGCTCCCCTATTAGTGGTGGCGAGGGATGAGTTTTGAACAGCCACTCAATATATAAGGAACCACACTGGAATTAGGTGCTGGCAAGTTAATAAAATAGATTCAGTAAATGGGCGATTAGAAACAAAATTATCGAATCCAAATTATCCAACTCTACAGAAAAGTACCTAAGATTTCAAAGAATGTTGAAGAAAGTTTCATCTTCCCCGTGCTGCCGAAAATAAGCATTTAATTTTCTTAATAAGCTCGTCCTGGCCTAAATTGTTGACAGGAATTACTTCAATACAACATTTTATTGATGCATTTCTTACTCACACATAACTCTGCGTTTATGTAACTGTTAATTGATAAACCCCGTATCTGGATCAGTGAGTTTCCCATCTCAGCTAATTTAAGATATCCGACAGTTAATGTTCACCATAAATCATCATCAGCGGCAAAGTTATAATGGAATGACTGTCCACTTGTCATGCAAACACAAAGATGCAAACATTGGCCTAGCTAGTAGTGCAATTAGACACCGATATTTAGCACATAGGTTCAAATCAAAGCTTGATGTATGCCAGAAAGGTGACTGTTAAACGCTGTCAGCAAACATCTAAAACGTATTTCAATTCTAACTTTCTGTACTACACCCGGTGACTGGCGGGGACATTTTTTCTTATTGATTGGTTACATCACTGACCTAGTGATTGATTATTCAACACCATATAGTTATACCATTTCATAAACTGGTACAATTGTCACACTAAAAATTTGTGGTTACAGTCCAGCAAACGAAATAAATATTTGTCAAAATGATAAAACTGGATGTTAGTCTGTGTGTGTGTGTGTCCTGCCCAGACATGGGTTTAATTCCATTTTGTCAATTAATTAAAAAAATTCAATTCCAATTCCGTTTTTTACAGACTCTTTTTACCAAAGTCTACTATTTTTTACCATGCGCAGGTACTTTGAGTACCCACTTGGAATACCTACTCTGAGTAGTTTATTTTCCAAGTAGGATTGTCATGGAAGAAATATTTCTGAATTAAAAAATTAAATGGTAAATTAATTTGTGGATTTAATATGTTCGTTTTTTTAGGAAATTTCAACTCCAATTTTATCAATTCCAATTCAATTTTGTTAATAAATAATTCCAATTCCTGCCATTTTTGGTTAATTGTAATCTGTTAGGATTGAGCACATCATCGATCCACCTAGGTGCGAATGATATATGTACAGTGTTTGGTGGTGCAAATGGTACTATCTGTTGTTACAATCAGTGAATTAAAAAAAAAATTCAACACCGATTTTGTTATAATGCATTAACATTATATGAGATAGTGATTCTTTTATAATTAACATACTTCAGTAAAGTTTTGTGTGAACAGTAAAATATGAATAAGACCATAAAAATTCATGGACTTGAACAACGCCTTTTTGTTTACCATTTCACACACACACACACACACACACACACACACACACACATAATATTGCCGATGCCATCATACTTGTATAATTGTTTATGCTAGAGAATTACGCTTACATAAAATTCTGTAGCCACTGAAATAGTAACAAAATATAAATATACGAAATATTCGCAATTGGTTTCATTTGCATAAATGCAAATTGACAATACACACTCTAGGCAAGAGACCATTCTCCTCCATTTCTGATATTTATGTCATCCAGACATGAAAATAAACCTTCTGCCACCATGGAAGATACTCCAACAATGGCCCTAAAACAAATAAAAAATACCATTGTACGGACATTATACAAATTACTAACTGTATAATCTACAAATTTCATCTGATTATTATATTTACTGAATACAATACTTTTCCAGAAAAAATGAATATCTGTCATTTCAAGAATTCCGCTGAAAATTATTGAAAAAATAACCTGCTTGTGACAACAAATGAACTTTTAAACGCTTCAAACTTCAGTGAGAAAATCACTAGAAATTGTGAGCTATGTTTATAATCATCATTTCTGATAATTGTTTTAACCAATCATGATAACTATTAATGTTATTGTTGGACCAAGATAAAGTTAAGTATGTGGAATGAATTAAAGTTGAGACATATTTGATATCGCTTCAATTCAGGAACAAAGTACATGGTCAGGTTATATCAAGTGCTCATGTGGTGAACTACTCCAGGTTCTAATGATAAAATACCCAAACATTTTAAATTCAGCCATGGTTCTCAATGTAGAATCTTCCAATTGGAAATAATCTTCATTCAAATCTTCATTTATTAAGTAATTTCCCAGAATTTAAGAAAGTTTTCCATCGCATATTCGATAAACAATGGCTCAGTTGCCAGATCTGGACAAACATTTGCTGGGGGGGGGGGTCAATCACTTGCACTCCACCTACCAGATATATCCAGATACTGATAAGGACACATAGAAGAAAAAAATACCACTTCTCCAAAACCGATATCAACCCGACATGCATGATGCAATACATTGTACAAGTAAACTCTGTAATTTTATCATGAAAAATCTTAAAACATCGAAACGTTAAGTTAGAAAGGCTAAACAAGATAAGTGGACTCAGACTGGCCATCATTCGCTGCGACGAGTCGTGATAAATGGCGTTGGCCAGCAAGGAAAACATACCAGTACAAATGCAAATTATGTCTGAATATATATTTTTATATGACCCCTTGCTAAACTGCTCTGACAGCCCCCCCCCAGTCAAGCTAGTAGCATGTGATTTGAGAGGCTGATGGATCAACAACACTGAAAATGCCTTCTAATTATTTGCCAGTAACTCCCATTTATCAAACATGATTTGTGATTGACTACTGTTTTTCAATAATTGTAAACAAAAACAGTTGTCCGCTATCTCCGGGATCTCCCGTATATACTTTTCATTATAAACAGGGCAGTGGGAATATTCTTAGTAAAACTCCGGTTTTCAGACTCATGTTTATCCTTATATCATGTATGTGTGAAGCCAGTCTGATAAGAAAAAAGGTAGATATCTACCTATATATTCCGTATTAGATATAAATTGTATGATTTGTAAATTGTATATTGTTTTCAAAGTCTCTCATTGGCCAACCTCACCGGATATTGCAAAAACAGTGCTGCACCAAGCGAACAATTGGGAAAAACTACCTAACTGGCAACTGGTCCATTGGTATTGACAGTAGAAAACAATCTATTACAACTGATGGTTATGAGGACTTTGAGCTAATGAAACAAAATAATAATACTAATACTTTTGAATATCACTCAAAAGGATTAAACATTGATCAGATCATTAATTGCACCTATAATAATTCACATTCTTAGAAAACATTTACATTATCAGAAACTTCTCAACTTGCCACACGAGAATTTACTGCTCTTTTCTTACTAAATCTCACAATTTGTGTGACCGTTCAGTTAATATTTTATAGCTTCAGTGATAGCTTCATATTTCATGCACATTTGTGATGATTTCCTATTTGGATCTCTAATATTAAATCAATCAACATGGATGATTCATCTCCAACAGTAAAATGTCTCTAAATTAACAACTGATGTCAACACGTGGAATTAGGCCATCCAAGAAAATAAGTCAATAGGGATGATCTAAAATCAATATGGATTCATAGTCAAATGGCTTACGAAAGAGAGAAATTTATACTCATTATCAGAGATGTGTTTTAAGCAGAGTTGTTTGATTTAAATCCTTTGATTTAAATCACTGCAAAAATAACAAAAATCATGCATTTTGAATTTTTTTATGTTTCATTTGATTTTGATGATTATTCTATTTATTGTTATTCTAACAAGTCATACTAATTGTGTGTTAGGAAATATTTGAATGTTTTTTTTTTAATCTCAAAAATTAATTTAAATTTAAAAAATCCCTTTTTTTAAATCATGATTTTTTGCCAGCCTGGTTTTAAGTGATATATACTGATTAACATCTGTTAATTTTACATTTAAATAAAACACGATATTTCAGGATCACACTATTATGGAGGGATCTCAATATTAAAATGAATTAGGATAATAAATTATTATGAATATTCATGTGAGTCTAAGACCTAAATGTACTAATATATTAAATTGACTATCGTTAATAATTTGCTATCACTTTCAACTCTGTCACTCCTAATGTGTAATAATTACTGATGTATTATCATTCAAATGTTACTGGTTCCAACTTACGTATGATTAACCTGACGCCAGGGACATATGTAGCTAGTAGACCTAATGAAAAAAGCAGCCTCTCTCTGGCAAAAAAATAACAAGAAATGATCACAAAAAAGGAATATTTTTCTTTCTTACTCTGTGTGTGTCTGAGTGTGTGTGCGTGCGTGCACAGATTGATATATGTGTGTGTTTATGTTTGTGTTCATGTTTTTTAAAGAAAACAAAGGTGCTGACAGTAATTATAGTTCACACACACACACACACACAATCAGATCTCTCAACATATATATGTAACAGTTAATCTGTATAATCAGGTAATACGTATATTACCTGAAATATTCAAGTAATACGTGTATTGCTAACTGAGATTTAATACTCACTACCTGAAAATTTCAGGTAATATCCATATTACCCGATTATACAGATTAACTATAACATATACAGATCAGAGTACTTACTTCGTATATTTGTCATAGAATGGAGATCGTAACAGATACAAAGCCATCAGCAGATGTCTCCGGTGAAGTTCTTTCCGCTCAGTTTTATTGTACTGATTAGCGTCTCCAAGTAAATATAAACTGGATGGGTACAAAAAGTAAAAAGCGTCACGTATCCGAAATACCATCTGCTAAATGAATAGAACATGCTTAAACATTACAGTTTGATCAAAATAACTATCATGTAACATTAACAACACATCCTGGGAATCTTGAAGAGAGAGGAGGAGTCTCAAGACCTCTCTGGCTCTAAGGTTGGCTGATTCTACATAAAACAATGGAACTTTAGATTCTTGGTTAAAAATCTGCCAAATATAGTTGATTTATTGATGTTTTACGGCCATTTTTGTGCACATGGTAGGCTAAATGGGCATAGTGACCTTAAAGATAATGAAGCAAAGTCAAAGATGAAACACCCTTCAGATATGCCCACTGTCATTATGATATTAAATGTGATATGTGTTGTATATGAGAATGTGTTTGGTGTATGAGAATGTGTTTATGTATGAGAATGGACCGATCTCAATGTATGGAGGATAGTGTCCTATCTATTGTGCTAGCAGAATGCCTTCCCATTGTTGTACGTTATGTTATTGTTGTACATACGACATTTAAACATTAACATTATTCATCAGCAAAATGTTCATCAACGAATTCTGAAGAAAGTCGCTATATGAATTTGACAAAGGACAATGAATGCATTCAGTTTAGGAGATTAAATAAAATTAAGTTTAGTATTAATAGTTTGGTTTGTCCATCAATAAATTCCATGAAATAATTTTGCCTTTGGATGTTAATCATGTATAAGATGAATAGCTTTATGCCTATTAGTTTCTAAAATTATTTACTTGACTTATACATGATAATATAGAGTATGTACTGATATGTATATGTTAAAGTTAATCTGTATAATCAGATAATACGTATATTAGCTGAAATTTTCAGGTAATCTGTATTAAATCCAGTTAGCAATACACGTATTACCCAAAAAGTTCAGTTAATATACATATTACCTGATTATTTAGATTAACTGTGTAACACCCACACATATAATGTTTATTTTTAATGAAATCCACTTAAATCAGTGAACTATACCTGGAGGCATCCACACTGCCAGCAATCAGCCAAGGCTTCCATGACTGTTTTCCAAACAAAAACATGCCAAGTACTTAAACAGAGTTAGGGATTATATTGAACAATATGTGGATATAAACAAGAGAAAAACTAAATGGCTGAATATCAGCACAAGTCACACCCAGTACATATGGCCAAAAGGCTACTACTACCTAGGGAAATGAGATGACCAGTGTTTGATGGATGAGCCAACCTACAGACACAGCCAACAGTAAGATTCAACCACATGATAGGAAAATCTCCAGGTGTCACACATGCCAGAGCTAAACAAAATAAACATTCTAAGCGTTTTTCTTTCATAGTTTACTCCTCGTATATGATCCTATAGAATTTTGCTGCCATCATCATGATCATCAACATCAATCAGGATCATCAACATCATCATGGTTATTAATGTCATCATCTCCAAGATGAGATTGATTCTTATTTCAGTCTCGACACTGGCCACACATGGGACGTATGACCGAGGGACAATTCCTAACAAAACTGGGATGATCAGACAAAACACTCCACCAATGTGGCGACACCTGGTAGTCCATTGCTCATTATGATATCATCTGTATTATGGAAGTGGCCTAAGCTCAATGGAAAGTATTAACATTTTGTTATTATTTTCCTTAGATACATAATTCACTATAAATGATCTTTTCCAAACAGGTACTAACTTATAACGGTGTCAATCAACCAATATTTTAAACACACAGGTAGCAGATGACTTGACACTTGAGATGTCTTGCCACATTATCCACTTATAACAGGCCAGTTAACATAAACCGTTATCCATTCTGCACACAGAGACAAGGGTAAATTTAATATTGAATCAAAAGTTTTACGTTTTGCACAACATTTCACCAAAACATTAAAAGAAGAAGGTAAACAGACCAGGGGATGAAAACATCTAATGAAGAGTTAAAATAAACAAAGATACGATGACAAAGGGGTCGCGTGATGTGTAGACATTCTCCAGCTGTTTGTAATGGCGTCAGTTTTGTCGAAGCACACATGAAGTCATTATCCGCGGAAGGGACCTGCCAGCATCTCTGCGTCAGTGGAGGAGCTGTAAATAAATATGTTGTTAGTACGGGTTAATGACACTTTGTTATAACAATGTTATATTGCAGTGAGGAGAATTTAATGATACAGTTGTACAAACATATGATGCTACAGTGAGTTATCAAAGAAAGTAAGAAAATGTGTTACTTTATTTCTGACAACAGCAATAACAACATCTACTTATAACACTTTATATAGCACCTTATCAAATATAAATTGTTCTAATTAACATTAATGTCATAGGTGAAATTCTTAGGATGTTATTATGCTAAGAGAACTTATGTTTTGTACAATTTGGAACATTTATATGCATAGACATAAATATAGGATTTGTGAAACTTCTGAGGTATAACACTAACATGAACTTGCAGTAAACCACGTCTGACATGATTTTGATGTTGCTAATACAATTTCTGGTGATATTTTACAACAGACAACTTTGTTAGGGTAGACAACGTTTTGAAGAAACATTCTCAGTGAAAGGCTGTCTTTGTTTTTAATATGCCATAAAACTCCTTTGAATAATCCATTATTTTAATTATCTACCATATCTTTTTTCATAGTTTTAAATGAATATTTCCAGTTTCATATTGTTCCTGTGTCTATATTCATAAATATAAGTAAAGTTGGTGCACAAAAATGCACGTAGAATGTCTAGCATGTGGCGATAGATTATGTGCTACTGATATTTTTTTTAAAACCTTTTTCAATCAATTCACAATTACTAAATAATGCTTGCTATGACTGCTGTCTTGTATCCAAGACATCACCATTCTTACTAACATTATTGTGAAGAGAACCATCATATTTTACTAATATTTCCACACACTTCATTTATAATAATGTATCTTCTAATCCCAAACTGCAGTCAGTTAATTATATGCGAATCACCGCAGACCTGATGTTGGAAATCTCTATACCTGATAAGAAGTCTTGTAATTAATTTAAATCAATGGATCAAGTATTGGCATTATATCACATGAAATGATAATAATTTTGAAGTATTTTTATACTTCTATCTTTATCTGAATGAATTCTGAAAAATTCTTATTTACTTTGCTAACAAAGAGAAAACAAAGTATGAATATTATTAAATAACTTATATAGAATAATAAGAGCTCTAACCTCTATTTAGAGTCCTGACCTTCCTCCCTGAGCTCGGTAATATAAATGTGGCTTTTGTTTCTACGTGACTTGTGACATCATCGCCGAACAGTGAAGGCTCATTAGAGGAGAACTTAATATAAACAATAAAATATAGGAATTAAATTACTGACATTTTAAGATAGATTTATTAAAATTAATTAGTATAAACAATATTGAAGATTCCATAATTCATGTGACACACACACACACACACACACACACACACACACACACCATTACCATTGGTGTGTTTTGGTTGACTTCACTGAGTTGTTTCTGAAGAAATGTCCCTCGTCTGAGGGCTGCCACGGAAGGTGTTTGTAATATTCCCAAATTGAATTTCAACAGTAAAACAAACTTGATAACAGCCCTGAAGTTGAAATATTAGCATATTTAAAATATGTTTACATTATTATCATTACATACAAATATATACAATGTTTATATTCATAGTAATACACATAGTGTATATAACTAGGCTGTATTTGAGGTACTCTGATAGTGTAGTGATAATAGAGTAATTAGATGGTGATGATTGATGTTTTACGGCCACTTTTGTGCACAAGGTAGGCTAAATGGGCCGAGCGACTTCCAAAGGTAATGAGATGAAGTGAAAGACGAAACAACCTTCAGATATGCCCACGCCGGGATTCGGACACGGGTGGTAGTGATCTGTGGTCCAGCACGCTACTGCTAGACCATGGAGACGCCCGAATAGAGTAATTACAGATTGCAATTCAAATCTTCAGATCCAAATAGAAATCCAACTCACATCTGAGTTTGTGGAAGACTTCTATAGGAAGTTATCTCCTGACCATATGTCCCAAGTATAACCAGTAGCAAGCCCAAAACAACCACTCACACAGCCATACCCAGTCAGTCATTCTCACTATATGATGGTGTAATGCCATTTCAGTTCCATGATTGCTGAGGTAAGGAGTTTATGATAGTTTTTATTGCCAAAATTTGCTCTTGGAAAATGGGAATGCTGGCAATGGGTGATGTGATACATACAGATACTATTTATGTCAATTAATGCAGCAATACGTTCAGCCTAAATCATAGTTACGCTCAATTCAGCAATTTATAGCAGTTCATCATGGTTGTTTATACAAATAGATCTATGAGACCAAACTAGGTCAGAGTCTCCATTTATATATATGCTGGCAGCTCAGAAGGTGAAATCATCAGAAAGTTCCAGATTTAAAGCAATTCTTTGGTGGCCAATATCTTTTTCAAATGATTGTAATAATGACGACTATTAGTGGCATTATTTGTCACTCTATCACTTATATCTTGCACATTTCAAATAAATTGTTTTTGTCAACAGAAATGATGTACTAAGTTTTACGTTTATACGGATCATTTCGAGTTGGTCACCATGCAGCTAATATATAATATACCAGAATACGCAGGCATGCTCAGTGTTGATATGTGATGAGTGGTGACATTAAATACATAACTGAGCAAAACAATAACAAAACACGTACAGTCTAACCTCACTTTTTTCCAACTTTGGGACCTGGCTGAATTAAAGTGGAGGAGGTATTTCTGCTGACAGCTTTGGGGTGGCTTTTATATGCGGCTCTTGATCGTTTGTTAACACCAACCATCACTTTATTTAATCTATTGCCGATCACACGATCAACACTGTCATGATTCCCACCTAATGACCCCGACAGCTTGTCAATCAATTCACAGATTACCAGAAACATTTCACGGTCAGTGTGTGGTGGTAATAGAGGAGGTATTTGTTCGACAATGTATGGTATTCGTATTACGTAAGCATTGGCAGTGGCTGAATAACAGAGATGGATAAATGGGGGCATTTTCATGGCAGGAAATCAGCTCCTTGTCAAAGTTTAGCAGTAGGTGTGATTGGCGGCTATTCACAGGTGGCAGGTCTAGACTGTATATGTTGATGACATCAGTACACAACCTTGCTCAGTGAAAACGAACAAAATCAAAATTCCTAAAGATGCCCTATGGGCAGCTGATTGCTGTTCAAGATCGGAATCTCTCCATATGGACAATTAGAATATATATATATATATATATATATATATATATATGCACACATTTTGTGGACACCCTACTTTAGATTTCTGGCTAAAAGTCTGTTCTTAGCTACAGTTCCAATAAGGAATTGTACATTTTGGAGAAGGATGAAAATTTCCAAAGAAATGCTGTTCACTTAAACATATAACCAAGAACTATATATTTGTGGGGATTGTTTACTGAAGACACTTATCTCTCAAAATGTGTTTACAGACCAAACAAATTGTACAAATTTAATCAAATACCAAACCAGTAATATTAACATAAATAATATAAATTGAACCATACTCTTTACTGTGTATTGTCTATTTTGTTTGGATATCAGTCTCTGACGAGCATTTTCTGGGGTTTTTTAATACGTTGATGGCAAGATAAAAATCAGATACACGACACTGTTTTTGAACACCAGCCATTCTTAAACCATGTGACTGATTACAGAAACAAATAATAACAATACTAGGAATCCAAGTTAGATTAAATATTTAGGACCATCTAAACAGGAGACATACTAATATAATCCTTTCAAATTCATGAACATGTTCAAATGGAGGACATGATTTGAAATCATTTGTAATCATCTTGAATCATTCAGAAAAAATGTTATTGTACAAAATGAAAGGCCTAAAGCGATAAATGAGATGATTTAACATTTCTGTGGGTAATTATTTAGTTTTTTAATTAGACGTATAAAAACCGCCATCCACGCAGTATTTCTGACAATGGTAAAAAACAACGGAAAATACAGATCAATGGACATTTTATGTAGAGACATAGTCTTAATTTAGAAGAAATAGAGAAGGCATGTTGTAATGAGGAAAATGGCAGATGCCAGAGAAGTGTTTAAAAAAAGATGAATTGTGGTTGAACATTAAAACAGTTTAACATGTATAATACTTTAGTTAATCTATTCAATAAAATAAAATTTTGCTTAAATGTGCAGAGAATATTCTTGACTAACAAAATAATATCCTAATTATTAACCCCTCTATATCAGGTAAAATATGTTTTATATTTTAATAGATAAGTAAACTAAGTCATTGTGATATGTCTGGTTAATGATGATCTTATAGTGTGTTCTACTAAAATTGACGAAGTGAAATAGGAATATTATAGCACACACACACACACACAAACAAAACAGGGTAATCACATGTTCTGTAAACACGACAACAACTTACTTGACAACCTGCACACAAAAAACAACAAGCCATCTAGATAGGTCATTACCAAACCCACAAGCTGTAAGTTCGAGGAACACTTCGATGTGTTCTAACACAGTCAACCAGGAACACAGTTTATCATGAGGCAAGGGCTGCAATATTAGGAATGACATATTTTATTTTACCAGACAGATGAAATAAAATAGTAAGTGGTAATATTTAAAAACAAATTCACGTCTCCTTAGATTTAAAAAATTGACAAATATCCATTAAGACTCTTAAGTAGGAAACTTCCAAATGCAAATTTAAAAATTATATTTTTATCGTCCACCTGAAATATTTGCAAGCTAGGAAAAGGAATGAGTGTGTCATAATTTTAAGTGTTATTATCCTCGATCCTTTTGATGATGAGCATCAAAGGCTCTATGACAGTAACGTAAACTTCAAGGAAACTACTGATGGCTTCACACGGAATACGTACAACTAGAAGCTTGATATGGGCTGCTTTTCTAAGGATGGCATCGTTGACGAAGACGAGTAGATTAGATGTGGCGTACAACAACTCGGCTAAGACGACAGATTGCCCTGAAATATAACAAGTATAATGTACAGCTCGCTGAGTAACATTTCACATGGTGAGTTATTAGAGTTGGTAGGGTTTTTTTTACTGACATTATTAACACCACAAATTAATGTTTTTAACGTCATGTAAAAACATATTTTTTACAAAGCATTGTAAGAAATCCTGTTTCTTCAAATATTACTGTAAAAATCACAATTATATAAATTGTAACAGATATAATAATGTCTGTTCATGACGGCACAGTATTAATTATACTACATCTTGTATAATGCACTGAACAGTTCAGTAAGTGTGTTTACTTAATTGGTATAGAAAACTCACAAAACCTAATCTAGCAAATAATAATCTTACTTAAGCATCAAATCAAATCACAAGGCAACACTCACTGATTGTTCACCATAACTTAGGAGTTTAATTGTTAATCAACTGGCCTAATGATTTGCTGATCCCTGTCTCAAATTGACACTTGCTATAATTGTATTAGTGACTTTATTTCACCGAATTCATTTCATTAACAACTGGATAAAGACTACGGTACATTTAAACCAATATTCTTACCTCTCGTGCAACAATATGTTAATTTCTGACCCCTGAAAATTTCACGATCCTAAAAATATCCCTCATGTGACTGTGTCATAGTCACAATTTTCAAGACTTTAATCATACATAAAGATGAAAGGTCACAAAACTACATGTAGGAGCACTTTCTTTGTATGACCGTTGGCAACAATAATTACGCTAAATGTATGAAATGTGGTCATCAACAAGCCAGCAATGCTACCAGAATGCAAGTGGTCCTTCCCACATGTGTATGTATGTGAGTAAAAGACATGATTATGTGAATATGCTTACTTAATGATATACTATGATTGGTGATACAATTTTTGTTCATGTTTTTTTACCGCGTTTATATATTTAACAATTTCCCACACAAAATAACAATGTAAAAACAAACTATGCAAGATATTAATATTGCATTGTCTCTTTTTCTCTCTCTCTCTCTCTGTTAATGGTATTATGAGAAGTACAGTTTAAATTAATGTCAATTCTCCTACCACCAGATAAATATAAAATGATTCGTATCTGGAAAACTAATAACGTTTAACCATCACTTAAATAAATACATTTAGCCCGTAATTATGTGTTGATTCTGTAAATTGTCAGTTGTGATTCGTTCAGAGAAATAAATCCTAGAGTTTCTGTTGCTTGTCTTACTCAGTTTTTGAAGATAGCTACATAGAGCTGAACTACTTTAAAGACTTGACCCGTTTAATGACAACAAAAAACTTCTATCCTATAATCTAACCATTTTGAAGTAAGTAAGAGTTTTGACTAATCTTAAGTATTATTCTGCTTAACTGTGTGATAGTTAATGACTCGGACCAAATATCAGCAAGTTTGGCAAACCCTTTCTTGGGAGATAAGTAACACTACTAAAATACTTTATACCGGGAAAAAAAGGATCTTTTTAAAGGAAAATTAAATTATACAAAAGTTTTACATGAACATTTCTCCCGGTGTCACTTATTGCATTTATTTAATTAAATGGATTTATACTCAATCATATATAATAAAAACAGAAACACCATCATGATCTAATTAAAAACAGCCAACAAGAATGTCAATCTACCAGTCAAGTTCACTTGAACCACAAACATACCTGTACCATCCAGGTTAGTATTGTTTGTTTTATTTTTACAATACGATGATGATTCATCAGTTTTGGTGCAATAAGGCCAAAGTTCAAGTCAGTTCACTTGATAGATGCCAAACTAAAAGATACTTTCATCAGTTGCAGGATAAAATCATGTATTCAATTATTTGCCGATTTAGTGCTCAGATTTTAATGAATAAAACGGTACTAAGCAGATAAATTGAGCTCAGCCGAATGAAATGAGTCTTAGTTCACGGAAAATTATTGGCACATTGAATTAAGAACATCTCATTTCTAGACTTTGCTGGTGATCATATAAAATTAGATTAGCCAACAAAACAGGGTTATTTTAATCTAGAATTATTTTATTTTAATGAAACTGAAAGTGTGAGCACTAATTTCCAGTGTGGTCCTTTTTATTGAGTGACTGTTTATATCTCCTCCCACACTGTTCTCTGGAGAGCAATACCAGGGATGAGAACAAAAGAGAAAGAAAAAACAGTTAGAAAATTTTAGAGCCACCTGCAGGCAACCTGAGATTATATTTATGGTTAAAATATTTCAAAAAGGCGGGAAACTGCTGATCTGTGGGGAATTCTTACCACTGAATATGGAAACTTGGAGCTGAAATACCCTGAGAGTGGTCACTGCCACAGTGTATTGGGGATCTTTAATGGATCACAATGGAAATATGTTTCATTTTGTGTGTGTGCTATTCTCTGTGCTTTTTATATGTGTAATGAATGACTAACAACCAACCACCTTCTTAATTAATTCAGTGGATACCGTAGTGACATTTAACACGATCAGCCACCCATGATGTTGTGAGCCAAAACATAAATCACTGGAAAAGTTCCGACTTTTTGATGGGATTAAATGTGTGATCTTTGGAGGTTAGAGCAAATCCTTCCTTTAGTTCAAAGTACTTAACCACTAGAACGGTAAGCACTACTCTGGCTCTTAGGGTCTTAGTTAGGCTTACCAGTCTAGCCTTTACTAGTCTAGATTACCTAGAGGTTCTAGACTTTAGCTGTCTACCATCTACGACCACGAAGTTACATATATATAACTATAACTACACATATACTATGTCTAGATCATAGATCTATTGTTACATAATTATAATTTTTATTAATCTAAAGAGGGGGATCTTCTCAAATATTCTATAGTCAGGGTTGGGTCTTTTACAGTATTTTTTTTTACATTACATTGTAATAAAACTTTTTAATAACCATAAAAAATTAAAATAATGTAACAAACCCTTTTTCGTTATAACTTTTAAGCCAATTCTACTAGTCTTAATGGATGTCATTCAACACATTTATGTGATAATGTCTTTCACATACATGAATTTTTATTAACACGCTACTCAATATTTGGTACATGAATTTGTACATGAATACTAGGAATATAATATAATAATGACATTTATCGTTCTTCTGTACACAAAGTGAATATTGCCTATGTGAACAGTTAATTGTCTAATTCAACACTCCCTCTGAGAATCCTATAGCAGAATACTGGCTTAAAAGCTTTATGGTTGCCTAGAAGGTTGCACACTTTAGTGTGAATATTTCTAAAGTTGGAACATATTCACTGAACCATTGCTGATGAAACTGAATCCATTGAACATTTTGCACTTTGCATATTTCCAACAGCAACATGTAAAAAATATTCCCATATGGATTCTGTGGCCTTCCACCTTTATACATTACTAAAGACTGGATATCAAATAATAATCACAGTATTAGTTCAATCTTTTCTATAATTTAAGCCAACATCCAGGTATTAATCAATGTGATATAACACTATGATCATGAGAACATGTAACACTGCTTCACTATGATACGTCACCTGGGTTCATTACCCGGGTGACATATCTTAAAATTAAATATATTACAATACCTGTATGCATCAACACTGGATAGAGGGCTATTCTGAGAGTTGTAGATTAGCTACCGTATATACAAGTAATAATTACTCACATACTATATATAGTTAAGTAGTTAGTGAAGGGGTCAACTAAACTGGATATTGGGTTATCAATATCATAATGTGGATTAGTCAGTTAACTCAATTACTGTATTACATATTGTATGTATTACAGTGATGGTGTAGACCTAGTAGATGTTTTTATACTGTTATGATTTTACTATTTTATAGCTGCATCTTATTTATAGTTAGTACAGATCTAGAGTATAGATCTAGGATAGCCGCATAATCAGATTAATAGCGTCAGGATAAAAATGATAGATCTATTGATAAAATCATAAAATGATAAATCATAAAGCTAGATCTAGATCTAAAATAGTAAAGGACTGCCCTTTCAGTTTGAGAACAATATGATCATATGGCAAGCTTATTTGATCACACGATATTTATACCTGGAATAAAATATGATAGAAGCCGAACTGCAGACTCTACTTTTCCTACAATTTCATAGTTATCTATTACAAACTTCTTGTATTTATCCGTAATTTCGGTCAGTTTGGTGGCCATGTTGCTGGTTGGCGAACGAAGTCGAATGGTCCATCTAAATACCATAATAAATATGTTGTCAACTGGTCAATGGCTTTCATGCCTGATCCCCGATAAACACTGGATATGTCATATGGCGATCACTGTTAATGGTATTTGAAAATATTTAATGTTTAGCTTAAATAATGGAATTATAATAGATCTGTCAGCTCTCCATGTTATGTTTCAAAATGGTGAACTCTTTCTATATTAATTTTTACACTTTGTCATAAATAAATTCGATTCTTTATTTGAATATTGGACATACACATACTGACACACACAGACACAGACACAGACAGACAGAGAAAGGGAACGAGAGAATTGAAAATAGTTTTATTCTGATTTATCGTCATAATGCAAGTTAATGCTAAGAGTTAATGCAGCATAGACTGCATATTATGGCAGTATATATACTTGTTTGTTTACAGCGGGGATAGGACCGCTCTATAGAGTATAGTTCGACATTCCATTGGTCCGACAACTCGATATTCCAACAGCCTGATGTTCCGACGGGTTTTGATTACCCGTGCACGTTTGTATCCACAATATTTGGACTTTTGGCAAATAAATGATCGAGTATCAATTAAACCGGAAATATGATCTGACAATCATTGGTTTTAGCACCTATAAAAGCCGAAACAATATTAGCTTAATTTCGTTTTTAGGAGCTATATCGCCAGTATGACCTTATTTTCAAGTTGTCCGAAGCATGTTTGACTTCTATATAGGTCATACTATATAGGTCATACTTTCTTTGGTGCCTGCGAACTGCTGGTGTTCGCTATATATAATAATTGCCTTCAATTGGTGGCTGTGAACTGCTGGTTTCTACTGGTATATAGTTGTTGTTATCGCACACATACCTGAAAAGATACATCTAGTCTATGCGTGCCATCAATGTACCAGCTCAAGTTGTTTTTAAAATACCTACTCTAACTATAGGGGTCCAAAATACATTAAACTGTTTCAAATTAGTTGTTATATCTTTATTTGTTTTTAGAGTTTTATCAGGGGCCCGGTGCTGTTCATATCATAGTTGGAGACACAATCTAGACGCATACCAATATGGCCACGAACTCTCTTCCACAGTAATACGTGGTTTATCTGGTGTTCTCAACCACAAAATGCATGCAAACCCGATGAAAACACTTGCATAACCACTTATTTTGCAAATGCCATCCCAGAAGATGATCGTCCCCCAGCACGAGTGAATTCGGACTGTGCAATACGTACAGATAAGTGTATAGGGAAAAACTAGGGAAAAGAAATTAAGAAAGCTAACCAATCTGAAAACTATTGACCACCCATCTGGATAATGGAACTATATGGAAGACAAGTCCCGAAACCAAAGTGGACCTTTTGAGGGAATCACTCTTATACGTGCACTTTCTCTTTAGCAACACGCCGAAGATTTAAATTGTGCAAGGTGCATGCATCATCTGACTTAAACAAAGTTACACACTTTAAGGTAGATACATTCAACGTGGAGAACAAAAACTCACTTCTCCACAGATGTAAAGTGGTGTGTCTACACACTGGTTATGGAGTTTTGAACGTGTTCAAATGAATGAGCCTTTCCCCAACAATGGTATGTGGTGTTACTAAATGATGTAACGAGGGATAACTGACCCTGAAGAGAGCATGTTGGTATGGCTGCGGATCATTTTACATAAATGTAATCGGCTTTGGCAAGGGTGGTGATCGAATGATACTCTACAGTACTCATAAACACGTGTCTATCAGCAGGCAGTACAACTGTACAGACAGCTTGGGTTTAACAGTGTGAAAACAACACCAGTTAATCTGAAGATGATGATGATTAATGTTTTACGCACAGAAGCGTCTATATATGGTTACGTACGAACTCTGACACGGATCATGGACTTATGGATGAATCCGGGTTCGAGTATCGAGACACATCTATATATTTCACGCCGGAGAAAGATCATTCTTTTTAGCCATTGTGACAAATCTGGCCGATAATAGACCCCATCTCCCGTTTTGTTAAATCCGGTGAGAAAAAAACATTGCTCTCTTCTCAAAAATCGCAATCGCCACAGCAGTGACACATGGAAGGTTCATTTGGACGCCCTTCATTGGTCGCGAAAGGTATAACCGGTTCCCCCGGCATGCACCGCGTTCTGACCGCCAAGGAAACAGCTAAATACGCACACCACACGCAATGCTTGATCCAGCTTGGATTATAACACGACAAAGGGCGGTTGAGTTTGATTATTCTCCCCCGAATAGAAATTTACGTTTATCTTTCAACATTCTATATATGTGTTTGCTTTCATTAAAATTAAGTATTATGAATGTTGAATTAAATAAAACGAATTGAACTTGAATATGTTTTAAACAGAGGTAGATTTAACGACCCTCATGTGCCTATGATCCTTTGATCAATACGTCTTCCTGGATCATCCGATACTGCTGAAGCGGTTAGAATGTTTCTTTGGAACCAATAAAAATGTCTGAAGTCGGATAAAGTTGTATCCCACCGACAGAACTCGGTGTGTTTCAGTGGCGGATAAACATAGCCAGATGTAGGGCTTCTTTTTTGGTATACCACAGAGATCCGTTTTAGGACCAAAGAATTACTGTATGTATACTAAATCAGTTGGCCAAATTATTAAACGGCATAACATTAAATATCATTGTTATGCCGACGATACACAAGTCTACAAATGACTTTAAATTGTGATAAATGGGAAGATATTTCATCTTCAATTGAAGCTTGTATTGAAGACATAAGTATATTTGGATGAACATGCAGCAACATGCTGAAATTGAATAAGGGTAAGACCGAATTAATTGTTTTCTCATCTAAGCAATATTTTAATTATGTTTTAAGGGTAGCCTAATTCGCTATTGAACAATTCAAGTTAAATAAGGCGCTATATAAAATATTATTATTATTATTATTACCTCTCTTATGATGACCATCGTTTTTGGCGCACCCCAAGGCAAATGATTTAAAGGTGACGATATATTACATGATAGATAGTTCAAAACAAAATCCGTATACATGGTCATGTTCTAAAATCAGAACGAAAGCTCAGAGTACGGATTGCAATTGTAGCGAAGTCTCGGACATTGGCAAGAATAAGGCGAATTTTCCTGTTCCAATATTTTGGTGTTTAGTACAGTCTATAGCTAAATGAAACCGGAAGGATGTGTGTGTTGTATATTTATTTATTTAATTTCACTCACCAATGAATCTGATCTTTGCATACATCCATTACTTGTTCAGTAAAAGGTATGTAAAATTAAATTAGGGGATCATTTAGAAAGTTTTGAACACTAATCTAAGAACTATTTTAAGACAATATGTATTTCTTTGCTACCTAGACCTAGTGACTAGACTTCTAGTAGGTACGTGACAAAATATTAAAGATAGAGCACCATACTGATTAAAGAACAAGAATCAAACATTCCAATGGTATCTGTTTCATGATTATAGCTCAACTATTAAGGAAGTTAGACTTTTGACTTCTTCAGAAATGTAAAATTTATGGTTACTTATTTAACATGGAAATGAATGGGATCCAATTTTCACAAAAATGTACATAATATTCAATGAAATAGCTTGTCTAAATAATTAAATAAGTAACTGCATCATGATGTCTAAAAAACTAACCTACGTCTAAATAATTAAATAAGTAACTGCATCATTCATGATGTCTAAATAACTAACTGATGCCCACAAAAAAAAACTGATATCTAAATAACTAACTAATGTCTAAATAACTAACTAATGTCTAAATAACTATTTAATGTCTAAATAACTAATTGATGTCTAAAAAAATATTTGATGTCTAAAAAATTAAATGTCTAAATATTTAAATAAGCAACTGATGGCCAAATAACTAACTGATGGCCAAATAACTATCTGATATCTAAATAACAAATTACTATCTAAAAAAAGAACTAATTTCTAAATAGTTAATTGATGTCTAAAAAAATGTTGTCTAAAAAATAATTAATATCTATGTTTAACTGTCATATGTTTCGTCCATTTGTCAGTATGTGACCATATACCACATGTTTCTGGGTGGATTTCCCAATGGCAACGGCGAATCAGAAAAATTGCGACCGGCCAAATATTTTCCGCAAGCTATTACAGACGTTCGAATGTACATACGACTATGAAACTTTCAGCAAATTAAACTTTAGAACATTATCTACATTTTGTATATGTTTGTATGTATTTATTTTAAAAGATTTGTTCAAGCTAATTTAGATGGCTTTGTCAACATGTAACTTCATCAACGCACCATTAATTAAATTTTCGGCCGATCATTAAAATTTGAAAACGAGGCTAAAGTATGGAAAACCCCTGACTTCATCCACCAGTCAAACCAATAAGAACGCCTGTATAGGCGTCATGAATATTCATGAAAGGGGGTACCCCCGAAATGATCTAGTGCTGTAGTAGATCTAACTCTAAGAATAGTAAGATTAGAATTAGAGTCTAAACTAAAGAAAGACTTTCAAATGGGCAAATATTAGTCTAATTGATGGATACAATTACTAAATTAGATCTGGAGATCTAAACACTCATTTATTAGATAAAACTGGAGTATGGTCACATATACTAAAATAGACCAATATAAATTATTCACTGAAGTTGATAAAAGTCTAGTGAAGACTAACAGCTTCTGGTATTTGATGAATGTCTAGTTTTAGCCTTGGGAACATTAGAAATGATTTAACTAATTGTCCAATAACAGTGATAATCAGGCATGGGGTAGGAGAGAAGTGTGGAGAAATGACCACAACATTAAAATTCTATTCCTTATTTATTACACTTAATAGTTTTAGGCTGGAACATAATATATCACAGAATAATTGTTATATGTTTACTTTGAAACAATTTACAATAATACCCCACTAAAACAATTAGCAACTAAAAGGGGTTGTGTCCAAATTTGAAAGTTTTTCGCTGGGTGTCAACATTTTAAAAGTCTACACTATGTGTATATACACGGACGATCCGCCCGCATTCTGGTCGAACTTCCCCTCCCGCCACTTTGCTTATATAAATAACCATAACGACATTGAATTGGGTCAAAAATCACATGATCAATAGCTTATCAAAGGTTTGATCTTAGTAAGATCAAACCTTTGAAGTGTCAGGTGGTCGAACTCAAAGTTGTGGCATTATAGGTTTTGGAAGGCAGTTACCACAGCTGAGATATTGAAGATGTATTGTTGGATATTATCTCCTTTGGCAATTACATGTTTGGCTCATTTGCTTTTGATAAAGAGCCCAGAGTCAACCACTTTCTGATTATAATGAATTTCTATTTGATCTCATTTATCTTCCAGTTACCATAATGGGCCATCACCTACATTGTTTACAGCCTGAGGTTAGTGGCCATAAAATGAGATGAATGATTCAACTGAACCCATAAATTTAAGAGGTAAGATATGCTATAGTAGAGAGGGAATTCTGAAATGTTTTAGATGGCATATTTGTGTAGTACTTATCTGGATCCCCTGTTGATATTATTTCTTTACGGATATTTGAAGTGAGTAATTCATCCACATTCATCTGTTATCATGTGCTGAATTAATGCTAGAGAAATCTAATTGATCAAAGTTCCTTCAATACTGTATATTTTGTGCTTACTTATTAAAAGCATTATCCTTATCTATATAAATAAACAGGAATGCGTGTTTGCAAAGATTTCTGACAAAAGAGTTTTAAACAGCAGTGAATATGACATTGGTTGGGATTATGATGTTTAATCATTAAAATTAATTTATTATTATTTAAAACCCTTAATTGTATGGGCTGAAAGTTTAAAGTCAGCATGGAAGACAGGTTTAAAGCTTGTATTATATATTGGTTAAAAACGAAATCAACTCTTCTTTGTTTAGATTAATACCAATATTGTCATTTGTGACTGTGAGATATTTTATCTGACTGTATAATTTTGATAGTCATTTGTAATCAGCTATGTGTGCTAGATATATTAAGGATGTCAGACTAAACAAACCTAACTCAATCTAAGCAAATTATTTTAATTGAATTTATCTGATCTAAATTAAATAAACCCTTTTATTAGAAATGCATTGTCTCTTGAAAGTTTTAAATCTCTTCTAAAAACACCTATTTAAGGTCGCTTTCACAGATAAATAATTATTACCTTTTAAATCATTACAGGGTTTTTACAGACATTATTATTTGGGGTATTATTATATTACATATTATTTGTAGAGTGCCTTTGAATGGCTTCTGCTAGTAAGGGCGCTTTATTAAATATACATTATTATATTTTATTATGTGTTATAGCTTTTCTTCTTCAAACATTTCTTCAATCATTAACTGTGATGGTCATAGTTTGTATATAAAATACAATTAAACACATGGCATCGTTGCTGTCTGGAATATCCCTTGGTATCATTGTTACCTAAACTGTCCCTGTGTTGTTTTGAGACACAAGGTCAATTTGTCGCTATTGATTTTCAGAATATATACAAACCTACATACATACATTATGATTAATTATATAAATGGATCTTGTGTTGGGTCACATGGGGGCTTCCAAAGATGTGTGGCTTGGATCAAGTTTGCTGCATCAGACATGGGGTTAATTCAATATTGGATTTGATGATCAATTCCAATTTTGGAATTGATTATTTAAAAAAAATGGAATTGATCAATTTCGAATTGGAATGGTGAACTCTGTGGGGCATTCACTAGGTGGCAGCACAGAGAAACCCGGTCCAAAACTACTTTGTGCTTCTGGAACCCCAGGCTTATTCTCTTTGGTTCTGTTGTTTGGATAGTTAAAATGTCAATTTATCTGTTGTGATATTTACTCCTAGAGCATTGCAGTCAGCATCTGGGAACTTGCATTTTCTAACAACTAATTTTTAAGTCTATGACACACTCTTGCTGTTGACTAAAATATAAAGTAAAACTCTCTTATCAGAGCTTGCAACATTGCTTATATAGTCAAATGCATTAACTATTTGACTCCTGCCCTGAAGGAGTTAATAAAAATAGTGTGTACATGTTTGAAAATAATTATCCATTATTAATCACTTCATAACAAATAAGATGTTATATAATCCTCGGTATTTAATAAATCAGACCTTATCTGTCTAGCATACCAATAGGTCCAAAAATAGGAATGATCCTGTTTAACTTGATAAGTAGAATATTAGAGCACAGATGTAATAAAAAAAAAGAGATGGAGAGTTTGTTATAATTAAATATGTATGAGTATAAAGCTAGATAAAGTTGTTCATGTGAATATGTATTTTTTTTGTGAATGGGAAAGAGTATATATGGTAATGGAAAGATCATTTTTCACGATAAGTTAGAGTCTGGTAGTTAAATATTGTTCTCATTCAACAAACTAGCAATCTATAACAAAACTGGTTTTATATTCAATTTATTTATTTAACAATATATAGCAAATACACCATCACCCAGTATTACAAATTCATTAAAAAAATTGCAAGTGTATGAGGGATGATGGTTTCTTGATCAGGCATTCAGTACCGTCAACAGTTACTCTTGTTGTAGTGAATTTGGCTTTGAAACCATCTGGTGAAAAGAAATGTACCACATCACAGTCACGCCATAGACATACCTCTATCCGCTGCAATGATATGAAGTGGGTCCATGTACAAAAATGTTGTACACATCCGACTCGTATGTGTTAAAGAGCCTCAATAATTCAAAATTTGTTGTATATTGTCTTAGTTTCATGAGAACCAGGAAAAACTGATCAACAACTTCTGTCTGGGATATGGTTTCATATGTATAATTCAGCACATGCACTTCAGGTCCTAGTGTACTCAGAACAAACAGTAATGTCTCATATGGCCTCTATAATAGTGGATGGCATCATTATCCCCTATAAACATTCTGAGTGAAAACAAAGGTATTTTTATGGAATCACTTCCAGTATCACTTGTCTTTGTCACACCACTCTGATATGTCTGAGAACTCATAGTCACTGTTTTAACTTCTGGCTCTTCAATGGTATCAGCCTCAGCAATTACCTCCTCAATGGCCCCCACCTCTGTATCTCTAACCACCTATATGTTACAGAATTTTTTAGAGTTATTCTACACCTTTTCACTGCTCTCTGTACTCTAGCCATGTCTGTATTTGACGGTTTTTAATTCCAAATAAACTGTGTTGAAATGGCATCTGACTCCAAGCATTTCTGTAGAGGCTTCATTCATTCCTGTAATGAAAAATGATAATCATCCTGAGAAATCAAATTATTTATATTTTCCAATATGATAAAATCAACAAAATGTCATAGGTTCAGTAGATACAGTATCCTAACAGATACAACATCGGATATAGCAACAGCCACGAATAGGCCTACAATACATATGCATTTTATCAGAAATAGTCCAAGTTTGCTGCTAGAAAATTAATATATTGCTTCATTGCAGGATTTTATAATCTAGTAATACACCATAATTGGATTACAGGGCATTGATAATGATATGGCATTACAAAACTCACCGTGTGTGGTTTCTATAAGATAGTCTGTTGCAACAAAATGCTCATACTGTCAGTGTCACAGCACACAACAGTCACACTGCTCTTGCCGGGGTCTTTGGCTAAACACGTCGTATAGCATTCACCCATGCACTGTATCTCTTCGGGTCACCATGAGGGAATTGATGGCTTCCAACATTATAAAATATTGGCACACAACTCTGATTGGAAGGCATTCTAATAAGTAATTTGGCCAAAAGTATTCACGCATAAGACACCCTTTTCGCTTTGCTCAGACTTGACCGGAAGTGAAGCATTTGGACCGGGTCTCAGATGCTGCCACCCGGGAAATAGCTTTCCACAGAGTTCCCCATTCAAGTTTCATACAAAAAAATTTAATCCACAAATTAAATTTTTAATTCAGATATTTCTCATAATATTTCTTCCGTGACAATTCTACTTGGAATATAAACCACTTGGAGTAGGTATTCGAAGTTGGTAAAAAGGGTCTAAAAATAGGAATTGATCAATTTGATTTGGAATTGACCCCATGTCTGTGCTGCATTCCACTCTTATTCCATGATATCTAACCTTGCTCAGAGCTATGAGTGACATGTTAGTAATAATATCATCAGTATATCATTATCTGTGTTGACTCGATTGTTCTAACATCACGTCTAAACAATAGAACTGCATTGATGCCGTAACACAACCCCCCCCCCCCCACTACTTCAACCAGAGTTGTATGAATCAGTAAATCAATATTGTTAGTGAAGGTTACTGAGTGGCCTTTGTTTTTGAGATTACGAAGTGAGAATTAGTCAGATCCACGCGGCTCGATGGGTTATTGTACATACAGGTTGGAGTAATCAGTACCAACTAGATGAACATCGTGCAATGGCTGTGAATATTAGCCACGTTGAGGTTTGGATCCCGATGTTAATCATTTCTGTGGTACGTTTAATCCTGGCATCTCATTTCCCCATGGAGCCTCTCACCCCCCACCCAAATGTGTCCACGTCTTTTCTTTTTTCACAGAATCTCCTTTATTTCATGATTCTGCTAGATCTCCTTAGTTTCCGCCTTTTTGACATATCTAATTATTTTTGGACAAAAGGACATTGTCTTCATTTTTATTGGCTTATTTCCTCATAATTGAGTGCATAATTGTATTCAAGTGACTTTTATACTTTCAAATTGAGCTCCTTCTGCAATAAAACACCGGTTTATTAAGGGTGTATTATCTATATTCCCATTCATGTAACCTTTTTTTCAACATTTTTGTCAGATGAAGGAGGGGGGGGTGGAGACATCACCGCATGGCAGCATTGGGGCTACAAATAAAGCCTACGACTTTAGCTCCTTTATTTTCATTTCAAGTTTGTGAACACGCTGCATCCCCAATCACATGTCTCAGGTGTGACTAGCACCACAACTAAATAAAACTGTGAATGTGAGCATTAACGGAGAAGGATAGTTTGGTGAAATCTGAAGTTTGATGTGGTATTTTGAAATTCATTGAGTATTTGTTCATGAAATTCAGGATAAAATGTACTTGGCTAAATTGTTATCAAAAGGTGAGGAAGACCAGTAATTAATATCCACCCTTTTCAGTAGGGAATAGAGTAGATGACCCATTACAAAAAGTAGGCAGCAGCCCACCTGTGGTGGCCTGTAAGAACACAGCGATTGCATTGCTGGGGTATGGTATAGATACAGGGAGGGGGTTTGTGAAGGGCTGGCCGTATGGTAGTGGTAGTCACAGTAGTGGTGGTTCTCCATTAGAAGGGGGGGGGGGAGGTTAGGGCCTCCCACCCTGAAAAAGTTGGGATAAATGGAATATTTGGTGTACTCTAGGCCATTTTTATTGACAGAACCAAAGTAGCTGGCCGTTTTTTGTCAATAAAATAGGCAACGAGGGACTGTAAAATAGACGACGTATACCGTCGGATGTCGACTGTGCTATTGAAAAGGCTGTATATCATGAAATTATATGTTACATTAAGATAAATTGTGCCTTAAGTAATTATATGAGTCTCAATGTAATCATATTAACAGATTGTGATACACATTTTCAGATCAGAGCAATGAATGGCTTAGATAATCTGACTTCCAATTTGACTCGGCAAGATCTTCACGATGCGATTCAAACAGAAACTTCTCATAAAACTTGGTGCACTGATGCTTCTCTTCATCTGCAGTGCTTATTATTTGTGGCCAGAGCAAGGTATGTTGAAAATAACTCGGCGGTTTGTGTGCTAAAAGATGAATGTGTGAATCGGCACTTTTCTCATCCACAATGCTGATTAATATGACGATTTTTACATAAATAATCACCTCTGGGAGACATTAAAAAAAATTGTGATATGGTTTAATATTACAGAGTTCCACTTTAAAACTTGCCTGATTACCACTGGTAATCTAATTGTAATGTCAGGCAATATAAAAACTACTGTCAGTTGTCCGGCGTGGTAACAAGGTTCCGTGATAATGATTCAAACATTTGTAGTTGAGATTTTCCCATGACTTTGTTCATACTTTCAAAACGTTGGTCAGTAAAACAGGAAATGGTTGTCTCGTCCGGTAAAACATGTAGCTTGTTGACATATGTCAGTGAAGTTGCATCTACAGGGGATGTAATGCTTCACAATATGTTCCCAGAAGTCATTATCCAGCTGGCTTATGTAAAACCTAACCCCACCCAATAAGTGCAGCAGCTCCAGATGTATCGTAACTTTTTTTTGACAGCCTTATTTTCATATTACCTGCCCATATGGCAAGTTAATGTTAAAACTTAATGTCGGCCCCTGCGTTGCTTGCATTCCTGCTGGAAAATGCTTTCTTTAACATGTCAGTGGTTTGATGGAACAATATAATGATTTTAAATAATTATATCAAATGGTGAAGCTGATTAATCTAAACCTTTGCAAAGTGGTCATGGTGGCTCAGTGATGAGATTACTGAACTAGAAGGCTCTTGGATCAATTCCACCAACCAGAATGAAATAGATGTAATGTAAATGGTTTTTTTAATAAATATTTATAATTAAAAACAAATATCATTCAGTGATGACATCTTAAGACAGCGATAACTAGAATATGTAAAATAATGGAACATTATCAGTGTATATGATCAGAATAAAATATGACTGAATGTGGACATTACAACAAACAGTAAGTTTCTTTTGTCTGTTTTCAGAGGCTTTTCTTGGTGACAATGTGATGGGTTTTAATCAGCGTGAGGCTAAACTGGCACAAAGGGTACGTGAGGTCGAAGAACAAAATCAGCTGTTGCGTCACCAACTCAGGTAAGGACCGGGTGGCCTATTGTTTGTGTACAAATCACAAACAGTAATATGCTTCATCTGGGTCTCTCTGTTTGCATCTCACGGTGTTTGTCTTTATCGATGAGGTTACTTACATCATAACTGAATCAGATCACATTGAAATCCTTAGTAACAGGTAGGTGTATATTGGGAAACTGTAGGATAGATTAAGATATGTGAAGAAGGTTTTAAGTGACTTTGAGATGGTCTTTAAATTCACGCTATCACTTAAGGCCATTTATCATATCATGATCAGTAATGGCTAGTGAACTAGGTTGTCCTCTTTTCTCTCTGTTGTGTGTGTGTGTGTGTATGTGTGTGCAGACTACTCCAGTGGTGCAGTAGTTAGAGCACTACACTGCCAACCTGTAAGTTTTGGGTTCAGATCCAACTCACACCCGTGTTTGTGGGATGTTCTTTTAGACAGCCACCTCTCAGCCATTTGTTCCAGGTTTGACCATTGTTAAGGCTAAAAACACATAATGTGGGGGAGGGGTAATTTTTTGGGTTCTATTGGTATTATGAGACAAAGGTTGGCAGGTATCAAAAACTGACAACTGAAGATATTTGTATTCTGTAAAATTAATTATAATTGATATTAATTCAAATGAAATTGTTCTTTTTGTAACATTTGAATCTGACTAGATTAATTATCACCGAGCTTAATTAAACTAAAGTAGTTCATTTTCTTTTTATTGATGCTAAGAGTGTTCTGTTTCAGTCTATCTCAGAGTCAGCTTATGAATTTACAGAGTAACATACACCTTCAGTTAAAACAAGTGGTCAATGACACTTCGCCGGAACAGGTCAAAGATGACTCCAAAGTTAAATGCATCACTGAACCTGATGTGCCCAAATGTGAGGTGGGTATCAGTAACAGCACATCCAACTGAGAATACAATACATTACAGTTCTACTTAGACATGGGGTCAATTTAAAAAAATTGATAAATTTGGAATTGAAGTTTGCTACAAAAGATTTAAATCCACAAATTGATTTACCATTTAATTTTTTAATTCAAAAATATTTATTTCATGACAATCCTACTTAGAATATAAACTACGTGGAGTAGGCATTCCTAGTAGGTATTTGGATTCCATTTTGTCAATTCTAATTTTTACCTACTCCAATCAGTGATTGGAGTAGGTAAAAATTAGAATTGACAAAATGGAATTGACCCCAAGTCTGGTTCTACCATCAAATCATCATCTCTCTAAGAACTATTTCTTCTGTAAATCATATTTCATGATTAAGCTACATTGTCGTGTTTTTTGTATTTTCCTTTTGTGTGTATTAATTGCTCACCAGTGATATGATTTTAAATATTTTTCACCGAGTCGCCTTTAATTGTTATGTGAATATTGTGCCATTCTGTCACTTTTGACATTGTTTCATTCATTATTGTCAACACCCATGTCTTTGGGTTCAGTTGGTTTTAAAAGTAATATTAATAATTTGTTGAAACTTTTACAGTTGATCTTATTCGTTTGATCAACAATATCAGGTTAAAACTGGTACATTAGCATTTATAAGCTTCGTATACACAGAGCTCTGTTAACTACTAACAATGGGAGTGTCTGCTAACTCTATCAGCTGAGCTCTTCTTCCATTTGTATTCATCAAATTATGTTCATCATGTAATGTCGTCTTGATTACAGGTGATTCAGGTAGCCATTGTGTGTGCCAGATACAACACCACACGTGATGTAGTAACACTAATAAAAAGCATCTTGTTCAATCGGAAGAACCCAATCCACTTTCACTTTATATCTGACCATATCGCGCAGAACATTCTCGGATCATTATTTATGACATGGAATGTACCGGCCAGTAAGTAACACATTATTATAAATGATAATTCAGTGCTATATGTAATGTATTATTATCTTAGATGAATTTGGCTGTTTCTCTTCCATTTCGTTTTTTTGTTGTCTTTGTCATAAATATCACTAAATCTTGTATAATGTAAAATAAGTGGGTACAGTTAAAAGGTTGTTTATTGTCACAAAGTCCCAGCTAGGTTTTTCTTCATAGAATTTATAGAGACACATCATTGTGAGACTTCGTTGTGACATTTAAAATATTTAATATTGAGTTGGATGAATGTAAAAATTACTTTTTAGCAGAGATAGGCCATTTAATTTAAATGATTTAAAATTTTACATTTAGCAATACTAATTAATTCAAGCTTACCCAGAATTTGTGTGTGTGTGTGTGTGTGTGTATGTGTTAATATCCAAGGAAGCAAACTCAGTGGCTCTTGTAGTTGTTAATTGTGTGACGATGTTCAATAAACAGTTATTAATTAATAATTATTAAGAAAATGTTTAACATTTGACCGACTAATCTGTTGCTTGTTTGCAAACAATATAACAAAATAAAAAACCAGGTATTTTGTGAGTTTTGACCTTTAATTGGTACATTTGTTATATTACAGTTGAGGTGACCTTTTACCCTGTTGAGGAGCTAAAGGTAGGAAACTACTCACTAATTACATGCTATTTTTTAAACAATGTACACATTTAGTTCATGACAGGCTGTATCACCCATTGATGTTTAACTGTTAAACTTTAACAATCTATGTAATCATTAGTACAGCTATAAATATAACGTCAAAATGTGTCACTGTTTTTGTCATAACTTAGAATAATTCACTGCCATTTTTAGTCACTTACAGGAGCATTAAATGAGTTCAGAAAAAACACACATTTACATGGCATCATGTACTGATTAAAATATAACCTTCAAAGGGATTTAACATACAAATATGTATACGATGATTACATTTAGTTTAACATTGATGTTATTTAGGCGGTGATCGAATTCAACAGAGTGCATTATTTTTCAGCACGAGTTGCTATGGATACCTAATAAACATTATTCAGGCATCTATGGACTGATGAAGCTTACATTGCCTAACACGTTGGCTACAAATCTGACTAAGGTATGGACTGAGCTATTTTGTTTATATATAGTAGCCTTAACTTAGTAATGGCTCATATCAACTTCATTTATCCCAAACTATAGTTGATAACTTTGTATGATTGTATTATCATAAGTGTATAAAATAAAGTGCATTATAATATGGTATAAGTACAGTAATTGTTTTGAAGTTTTCAACTCCGCAAATTGTTATGTTACAGTATCCCCGATTAATATCCAGTGAGTTGTTATCAGACGAGAGAGTATTTTCGTCATAATGATGGTGTTTCTTAATTTATCATTGTTGTAATGTTGCTGAATAGAGCACTACTAGTGTGTTTGTATTTGTTACTATGTAGAATATGGAAGTATATGCTGTAAGTTAATTTTTTTTTCATATACTGATTCAGAGCCGGAAAAATTAGTTGTCTGTTCTGCTTGTTGTCCAAAACACTAGTCTGACCAGGCTAGTGCTATTTTGGAAAAAATAACTTTTTTTTGTATGCACTGATTTGTGTTGTGGTTTTGGAGCTCTTGATGGTGGAAGAAAATGTACAGAAAATACGTGACTTGATCAATTTAGCCGTCTGTTAAAATATGCTTACTAAAAATGAATAAATATATTAATATTCTAGATTTATAATATTATACTATGATGTATTTTAGGTTTACTTTGGAAACAAATGTTATATTTTATAGTTCGTCCACATCACCAATAATTGTTTACTCTGAGAATTATAAACTGTTGAATGCATCTTATAGTAATTATCAAATGTATTGTCATTATTGATTCATGTTTGTGCTTGTATTGTGATTGGTGAATGTAATTAAATATAAATTAATCTACAAATCTGACATTTTCTATTGGATCTGGGACAGTTTTTCTTGGATTAGTAAACTTTCTTTTTGGGAGTAATAAAAAATATTTGTTGGTCTTGTAGCAAATTTTGGTTGGGCTAGAGGATCTGACTTAACTATCTCTGGGCTTATTGAGTTGACAAACTATTTCTGGACTTGTTTGTATTTAATTAATATTTGTAGCTATATAATAATATATATGTATGTGATATGTTTTATCTGATAGACTGAATGTATATAACTTTTTGTGAATTGTAAAATTGATCAGTGACAGCTTTAAATATCTAGCTGTACATTAAGTGGTGTTTCGTTGTACAGGACCTATGAACGGCTCCTGTCGTTAATTATTCTTCATTAAATCTACATTATTAGCAATATTATTATTAGTAGTAATATCATTAATTATTATTACAGGTGATTGTCCTTGACACAGATGTGACATTTGCGAGCGACATAGCCGAACTGTGGAAGCTGTTCCATAAGTTTTCTAAGAAACAAGTAAGTGATCATTAATCCGCACACTAGAGTTCCTATATCAGAATGATGCGTATTGCAAGCATAAATCATTTCGCATCATTTTGTTAATCTATTATTGATATAAGTTGGCATTGAGCAGGTTTAGAATTTCTAATGTCGGAACGATATTTGATAGATCAGAATTTTGTAAATGTATATGGAATGTGGGATTATCTTAGTCTCAGCTGAAATGCAAAACATAGTAGATCAATGGTGATTAATGGCCCCGTATCGTGATTGATGATTTCAATGATAATGATTTGTCATCAAATGTTATATATATTTTAGTGGTCTAGCGGTAGCGTGTTGGATGACAGATCACTACCACCCGTGTTTGAATCTCGGCTTGGGCATATCTGAACGGTGTTTCATCTTTGACTTTGCTTCATTATCTTTAGAGGTCATTCAGCCTATTTAGCCTACCATGTGCACAAAAGTGGCCGTAAAACATCAATCGTCATCATCAAGTGCTATATTTTATTGTATTAATTTGGTTGTAGGCTTTAGGTCTTGTTGAAAATCAAAGTGACTGGTATTTGGGTAAAATATGGAAGAATCACAGACCATGGCCAGCCTTGGTAAGTGTTAAATTTGTGTGCATGGGTTACTTTTAACATGATAACTTATGGAGTTGTTATGAAGTTTTTTGTGTTATTGTGGTGCACTCTAATTTCGGTTTCTGTGATGTTACATTCATTGTATGTAGTGAAGTAGCGTAGCATGAAACAAGAAGAGTAATTGTTTGTAAATTAATTTTTGGGGGATTTATAGAACTAAATCAATCTACAGTTTCATTTTCATAAAATATAACGTAGAATTTGTTTTGCTAATAGATAAGATTATTTATATGGAGAAAATCAACTTTCGTCATTCGAGACGGCTGAAGATGGGAAGTAATGACTCGTATGGCAATTTTATGGCAAACTAAAAATATCTGCTAAAGAACAATATGAATTCAAACATTAGGAAAATATGATTATCTTAAATATTGAAGTTTCAATATAAGTCTTTGTTTTAACAAAATAACAAAACCATAGTTGTTTAAAATGGTTTTATTCAGACGTTCCAAAATGGTTAAAGACCATTCATTTTTCTAAGGGCTATCTGAGTTTTAACTTTTCACTCATAGTATTAAAATTAAGGAATGGCTAATTTGAAACTGCAGTCATGCAATCAAATATAAAGTTGACAGTTTATTTTTGCTGAAAAAATGACATTACAAATATATTATGAATTTGGGAACTGTAGTAGACATGTTATCAATATATGATACATATTGTGATCTCACAATTGGTCAAAGGGATGAAACAGACTTTTGCGAAATGGCATAGTCATCGTGGAAATGTCTATTGATAATATTTTTAAGTAGTCACCAATATTTTGAATATTTTTATCCTACTCTGAAATATATACTTCCTTAGAAAAACTGTAGAAAAGCCATTTGATATTTTCAGTTGATCAGAACTGAAAATATTGTTAAATGCTAATGATATTTTGATTTGCGAATGTTTTAATTGTGCATGTGTACAAGTTCAGTCCCATCACCAGAAGTAGAAACTGTATAAGGGATCTTTTTAAATATTCATTTCAATCGTTTTCCACTAAGTAATTTCGGCTTGTCAGAGTTGTTTACTGACATCATCAATATGTGTCTGTTATGTGCTAATACTGAGCATGTGTGCATATTCTGCTGTATAATTAATCAGTCATGTAGTTGAAAGTGATCAGTCTAGACACAGACTTAAACATTTCTCTATACAAAAACACTTATAATAAAGATTTAATTATATATATATATATATGTATATATATATATAATGTCTAAGCATGGTAGTAGAAGTCTTTGTTTTTAGAATCATTTGAAAAGGTACTGGCTTCCAAAGATTTGCTTCAACATGCTGATTATATGTTAAATAGATTTAATTAGCTACATCACCTAATAAATCTTATATTGGTAATTGTACGTGATTGGGTTGTGGGTAGATTGTACGTGATTGGGTTGTGGGTAGATTGTACGTGATTGGGTTGTGGGTAGATTGTACGTGATTGGGTTGTGGGTAGATTGTACGTGATTGGGTTGTGGGTAGATTGTACGTGATTGGGTTGTGGGTAGATTGTACGTGATTGGGTTGTGGGTAGATTGTACGTGATTGGGTTGTGGGTAGATTGTACGTGATTGGGTTGTGGGTAGATTGTACGTGATTGGGTTGTGGGTAGATTGTACGTGATTGGGTTGTGGGTAGATTGTATGTGATTGGGTTGTGGGTAGATTGTATGTGATTGGGTTGTGGGTAGATTGTATGTGATTGGGTTGCGGGTAGATTGTATCTGATTGGGTTGTGGGTAGATTGTGTAATCTACTTATGAGTTTTATAAGAAAGAAAGAAATAATATAAACAATAAGATGAAGTCATAACAAATATGTTGAACTGATGGTTGACTTCGCTGATAAGGCAACGGGAAGAATTAAGTTCGGGTTCGTCTGATCGTAATATTGACACACACTGTTTAAAAGAACACAGGTAATTTAGATTAAAAAGAATTCTCACTTTAATTAATAAAATACGTCTAGAAATAGTAGTTATATCAGTACAGTATGTGTAAGTGAATGAGTAACAATGACACGTCACATTCATATTTGGGTCATATTCATTATAATATTGATTAAATTACAATAGAATTGTAACCATAATTTATTACGATAGTTATTCATAATTCTGATCATAATTATTGTATTATCAAAGTAATGAACGTAATCTTAATCAATTAGTTTAGTCTTGTAATCACTTCATCTCTGTTTGATTTTATACGATTATACTTGTGATTCTTTTATTAGGTATGGTAGTAGTAGTAGTAGTAATAATAGTAGTAGTAGTAGTAATAATGGTAGTAGTAGTGGTAGTAGTACTAGTAGTAGTGGTAGTAGTTAGTAGTAGTAGTAGTAGTAGCAGTAACTTGATGGAGACATTTGTACATTATGTCATAATTAAAACTATTGTTTAGGTACATTATGTTATAGTTCTATCTGAAGATATTAATTATGTGTTATCTATAATGTTGATGATAACAAAAATAATTATGATATTAATAGAAAGCTAATAATTTGTCCGTAAATGTTCATCTGTTTATCCTCGTATTGTATCCTGACATGTCCCACTTCCAGGGTCGTGGGTTTAACACTGGAGTGATCCTGATGGATCTACAGAAGCTGCGGCAGTTGGATTGGATCCAGACATGGAGATTGATAGCTGAGAGGGAGCTTATGACGATGTTAAATACTGCACTGGCAGATCAGGTGTGTGTGTGTGTGTGTGTGTGTGTGTGTGTGTGTGTGCACATGCAGGTTATAAACATTTTTATTATATCAGCTGTCATGTTTACTACAGGACTGAATGTAGACTGTTTGCTCTTAATGTCGAGATAATGTCACATCATTAAATATTTAATCACATATTTTAATGATTTCAGTATTTTCTCTAGAAATAGATATTGTTATTGATAATAAAGATTCTCTTATTTATTTATTCATTCTATCCCAGGATATATTCAATGCTGTGATAAAGCAACATCCGTATCTTGTCTATAAACTGCCATGTCAATGGAATGTCCAGCTGAGTGAAAACACCAAAAGTGACCAGTGTTATACTGATGTATCTGATCTAAAGGTAAATATTTCATCGAACAAATCTGTCTAGAGGTAAATATTTCATCATACCGGTGTACAGAGGTATTTAAAGGTAACTGTATATGTGTTGTATGTGTTAGTAGACAGCTTTAAAAGTATAATTGTGACCTGATGATATTGAGAAGTCTTACATTGTCAAGAGTAATATATACTATATATATATATATATATATATATATATATATCCTATCAGTAAGTATGATTGGCCTCATCATTAAGCCTATAGGGAAGCTGTTTTCCCATGATTGTTGACAACTGTTTCACTGTTGTTCTTCACAGAACACCTAGTTGTAAAATTATCTTGGGTGAAGGCAGGGAAAGTGTAGTCAAAAGAATGTCTTAGTAAATAGTGTGTGGTCTAGCCCCGCCAGCTGCGAATAGCTGCTAACTGCACCTACCACCAACCTTTGATAAGCACCCGATTTCCTGCCATGATAATACCCCCATTTATCCCCTCCCGTTGTTCAGCCACCGCCAATGATTACGCAATACGAATACCATACATTGCCACATAAATACCCCCACTATTAGTGCCACACACTGACCGTGAAATGGTTCTGATAATCTGTGAATTGATGGACGAGATATCAGGATAATTAGGTGATGATTATGACAGTGTTGATCATGTGATCGACAATAGTTTAAATAAAGTGTTAGTTGGGCTTAACAAGGGAACAAAAGCCACGTGTAATCCACCACCCCAAGGGTGTCCACCGAATATGCCTCGCCCACTCTAAAGCCACTCCATTACAATGCCAACTGCCAGCCAGGTCCCAAAGTCGGCATCAAAGTGAGGTTAGACTGTATATTACAAGTTATTAAAGTAATATTTCTTTGTCATTTAGTTGCATTTTTGTTGTAAATTTCAACAGTTTCTGAATGACTGCTGATTAAAGTATGTATGTGAGAATTGCATTACAGTGTTAATATGTGTACCTGTTAATTCCAATAATAATAACAATGCTTTGTATTCCATGTTTACTTACTGATTTTGAGATTTGTGCCATCACTGGAGGGGTAATTAGGTGTGATACATCTGAGAGTTCATCAAATAAACAAACCATTTTCACCTGTTAGCTATTCTCTCTATGACCTAGTGGGTAAGAGTGTGGCTTTTTTTTACTGATGGTCGTGTTATGCGGGTGGCCGGAGCTTCGAATCCCTGCTGTGGTACTATAGTAGGGGGAGTTTTTTTTATCCAACCAGGCAACTGGCAAGGTTTTCTCCACTGACTATGCCATATATTGTAAATTCGAAATTAATTTAGAATTAAGCCCTAGTGGTAAATTATAGACCATAAGCATCTCCCTCATTTGAAGTATATAGCCCACCTACAATAACTGCCATTTCGGCCATTATTGTTAATCAGCATTTCACATTTAAGATTTTTTTAATTTATGGTTTTTCCAGGTGATTCACTGGAACTCGCCGATGAAGTTGAAAGTGAAAAACAAACACATTGAGTTCTTCAGAAATATGTACCTGACATTTCTGGAGTACGATGGTAACCTTCTGCGTGGTGAGCTATTTGGCTGTGCCTACAACAGGAACATGTCTGTTGAGAATAAGGTATGAGTCTTTAGTCTTTAGGTAATGTTTCAAAGTCCTTAGATGTTTTATAACACTGGTTGGTCTCACATTTCCTAAGGTTATATTGTTAACTATACTCCACTTCTCTCTAAGTATCGTGTGTTTATTAGCTGTTGTCATTATAGAACACATCATTATTTCAGACCTTCAGTTCAGTCCATTTTATTAATTTCAATTTAATACAATTAACTTCTGTCAGTTCAATTCCCATTCCCTTATTTACCAGTTCCAATTTTGAGTTATCCAAGTCACATTTTTATTATGACAGCTGGATATGTCATGTAATTATGACAGCTGGATATGTCATGTAATTCCGATAACAGATTATTACTGATTTATTACATTAAAGGAAATGATTGATCATGATTATTTTTTGGGTTATATTTACAAATCATATATATGTATATATATATATATATATATATATATATATATATATGGCATCTTCTTAGCTAACCATGGCCTCCTTTTGTGACTTAAATAATAAAGCCTGATACAATCATCCACAATATTTTACTTCATAAACTTAATACCCTTGGAATACGTGGGTTGGCCAATAAATGGATTGAAAGCTATTTGACCAATAGGAGCCAGTTTGTAGATATCCACTCTCATATATCACCAAACTTCCCAGTTAGATTCAGACTCCATTTCCTTGTATGTAATCTTTCCCTTCACTCTGTAACAATTAAATGGTGTGAAATTATCCAAAGCGAATTCTTGCAAATTTTTAGGAATAACAATAGACAAATCACTGCGCTGGAAAAAAAAACAATTGCTTAATATAAATATTAAGATATCAAGGTCTCTTTTTACTATGAAACAAGTCAAATTTTCTCTCCTAAGAGAACGTTTACATACACTTTATTTTTCAGTAATTCACCCACATTTAACTTATGGAAGTCTTAATAATAATAATTACAAAACTTCTATAGCGGCAATATCCTCGAAAATAATTGAGCTCAGCGGTGCACCTAGTACAGGGGTTGGATAAACTCATAGTCCGGGTACGATGGTCATCAACAGGAATATTGGGAGCTACCAAAACAAAACTACTACACTAGACAAACATTCTGCAGAAGTGAGCTGTCCGAACCATCTACAACAAAAACTATAACAGTCATACTGATTCTCTCTTCAATCAGCCTGGTATTATTAAATTGTCTAACTAGTACCAGCAAGAGATTATGTTATTTATGCATAATTACACTATCCAGATAATTTCATAATGTATACAACTTCATTCATTATCATAATATACAAGTGGGCGTATGAAACCAGACAATCTCACCTGTTCTGTATTCCTTGGACAAAATCCAGATTTGTGGACAAACTCCCGCTCTTTTATTTTCCCACCATATGGAACGAGTAGTTTACCCAGTTAGATGTTAACATCACTTATACTGTAGTTGTTTGAAATAATCCATAAAAACTATATTTGTGAACAGTTATGCTGCTTCAGTCATTTGTGACAATCTACATTATGTAGATTGTCACACAATAATGTATGTATAAAAGTCTAGTACCTCCTCCCATTATGTTATAAATCACAATATTCCTGCTCACCTTGGTGAGTAGTGTTTTGGTTGGGTGAGACTGCTACATGCTGTTTCTCTGTCATTCTCACAATTTTTTTCTTTAATCATAACATTTTATTTAATTTGGGGGTAGCAGGAAGACAATCTTTTAAAGATTATGCTGTGTCTCCTGTTTCTTCTATTATGTAAGCATTATATATAATATTTTGAGTTGTTCACATGTTTACTATTGTACAATTTGGAAATGGGAATTGTTTTCCCATGTGTGTGTGTGTGTGTGTATGTTAAAGTTAATCTGTATAATCAGGTAATATGTATATTACCTGATATTTTCAGGTAATCTGCATTAAATTTCAGTTAGCAATAGATATATTACCTGATTATACAGATTAACTGTAACACACACACACATACACATATATATGATAATTTTCAGTTATAAAGATGTTAGTTCCAGTCCATATATTTTCTATTTTGAAATCTAAATTTATAATTAAAATTGATCAATAATTCTAATTATTGACTTGACTCAACTCAGTTCAAGGTCCAAGTCCATTTTATCACACTTCATATTTCTTGAGTAAACTTTGAGGTACTGTTTGACGATTACTTTCAGATTAATGAGCTCAATGAGGACGATGAATGTTATGACTTCCGTCGTGAGCGTCTTCTCGTCCACCGAACTCATCTTTATTACGTCGAGTACGACTATCAGCCGATGCGGGATGATGTCACGCTAGTTGCCCAGCTCAGTATGGACCGCCTGCAGATGTTGGAGACGTTGTGCAAGCACTGGAGTGGACCAATCAGCTTGGCTCTTTATATGTCAGATGCCGAGGCGCAGCAGTTCCTCTCGTATGCTCTCAGCTCGGAGACGCTCATGGGCAGAAAGAACATAGGTTATCATATAGTATATAAGGATGGGGTTAGTAATTGTTTTGATTTATTGTGTTAATACATCTGTTGTCAAAGATCTGAGACAGCTAGAGATGGCTTGTTATAGTGGAGGGGGGTTTAAGTATGTTGATGACAGTGTGTGGCGCTCTCTCTCTCTCTCTTTATGTGTGTGTATGTAGGTACTGTTGCAGGGAATCACAAAATGGGAATACAATAGCAACTTTTCATATTGCGATGTGTAATACTTCAAGTTATGAAGATGGCTTTCAGTTTGAGGTCATAAAATGGATGCTTTAGATTAAAATTATGATTATCAATGTGGTTATGTTTCAATAAGATATCTTTATGTATCATACAGGACTTCTATCCCGTGAATTACCTGCGTAATGTTGCCCTTGGTCAGGTGACCACATCATATGTATTTCTGTCAGACATTGATTTCCTGCCCATGGTTGGTCTGTACGAATATCTCCGCAAAGTGGTATCTATGTTAGACATGGAGACAGAGAGGAAGGTTTGTTGATATTAGAGCTAAGACTGAGTTTCTCTTAATAGTTGTGCTGTTTTGCATGCATTTGTATAATGATAATTAAACATGTATTTTTGAAATATCTACAACTACAACTTTTTATAGTGCAATGTGTAATAGCCATAAGTCTTCAAATGACTGTGTGTATGTGTGTGTGTGTATGATAAGGCATTGGCAAACACAGTCATCATGATATGTCATACATTGAGAGGCTGAAACAAATTAGCAATATTTTGTGTTATGCTACATAATATCTCATTGCTTCATAATAAATGGATCCAAAAGGTAACCATATGCTTAATTCATGATGCTAATTTTTAGCACAGCTAATCAAAAATTATCAATGATAAAGTTTCAGAATTAATTTCTTTTCAAATGTAGACGTTTACAAAATTGTTTTGATCAGAGAGCGGTGTATGAAAATTAGATACATTAAAAGAACAGTTCCATCAGAGTTTATTGAGGGTGTTAGCAATTTCTCCATTCTTTGATTGTCATTATCATTTAATGATTTAATTACTGATCATGATTGTTCCATAATCTACATTTTCCAGGCCCTTGTGGTTCCAGCATTTGAGACTCTCCGATACAAGACGACATTTCCGTCTTCGAAGGCTGAACTTGTCACTATGCTTGATATGGGAACTGTGTTTACATTCAGGTCAGTAATGCAATGTTGATTCTATGGTGCATTTTTATCGGATTCCCACAAAATTAGATGACAGATGCAAAAACTAAAGGAACTGCACCCAAAGTGCCACAGAAAATTTCCATCAGCTGCAATTTACCATCATACCCACATCTGTTATTTGACACACCCACTAAATATTCTGAGTAATGAATGACTTGCTGAAAGTACTTAGTTTTGTTGTGTTTTGTCATCTGCTGTTTGATTGGCCATGACATTGAAAATACATTAAATTTAGCCAATGAAGATATGTCTTCTATGTTTTCACAAGTGTCGTCATGACAACCTCCAACAATCGTGGCAAAATGAATGGTTTTGCAGCTTTGGTGCTTGCCCAGGCCACTTTGAGTCCCACTTCGTCAACAGGCATGGGCCCACTTATTAGCAATCCTAGAATCAACACTGTAATGTCTACACGTTGTTTACATGGCTTCTAAGAATTACCATTAGGACTGATTAATGATGAGGAAGGGGCATATACATTGCATTAAGAGTGTTTCCAAAGAACAAAAAGCATCCCTTCTATGACCTTTTAAGTCAGCCTTTTGATTCTTTTACACTAATAAGAAATTGGTATTAGAATCTAACCACAAATCGGTGACCTTCACAAATCAGTGACGTTCATAAAGAGAGATTTTTGTCACTGACAGTTATAGATGCTCAGTAAACAAGTGAAAATAAAGTTGGTGCACTTTGTTGTGGAATTGTGGGTCTCTTGCTTTCCTGTCAGCTTACGTACTGACTGAGCCATGATTACTGGGTTAACATTTTGACAATTATTATGATCTGTGTATATGAATAATATAAAAATAGTAACGTTAACAGAATTAAGTTTACATAGTACAATACATTAATAAATATACAAGGACATTATAATAATAATAATAATATTACTAGTATAATTGGGCAACTGATCAGTAGTTCGAGTACTGTGCTGCAAACATCCAGGTTGTGGGTACGAATCTGGTTTATAACTGTGTTTGTGGGATGTTTCCTCAGAGAATCATCTCTTGGTCATATGTCCCAGATGTGTGGCCAGTATCAAGGATACGTATCGGTTGTGAGACTAGTGTCTAGGCTAAATGAAGCAGGGTCTTTATATTCTCTGATGGAGTTTATTATTTGATTACTGATGGTTGCTTTGTTAACAAACCACTGACTATATTAGTGTTATATGTGGGCTGATGTATCACAGGTAGACAGCCCGTGAGGCTATGTGATGCCTCAACACGAACATAGCTTATTATATTTGTTGTGTTGTATATTTTCTGTTTGTATGTATTGAATGAATTATGTTTGTTGTTGAATAAAATATTGTATCGATACTTAAAGACAACCGATTTTATAGTTAGAGGCAGATTATTTCAGATGTCTTTATCACTATATTTGTTCATAATATATTTCACCTTACATTCACAGGTACCACGTTTGGCCACAAGGACACGAACCAACTAACTACGCTAAATGGAGAACTGCTACAACACCATACAAGGTATGGGTATAGGAACATTTGTAATAAATATTTTTAATGTCTTTTAGTCCTTTTTCTCTTTCCTGAACACGCACACACACACACACACACACACACACACACACACACACACACACAACATTAATTTATTCTACAAAACAAACTGCTGAGATCAAGTTTTATATAACATCTTTGGCTATTTGACCAACATCTGTGCCATCTAAGCTAATGATTGTACCATTCACTGAGACATTGCCAAGCCATTATGTTGAATACCACATGATCACATAATAATAATAATATTTTATATATATATATATATATTCATTCTAAGTTGCTCTAAGGCATAGTACATTCTCTAGCTAAATATGAAAATACATTAATTTATAAATACTATAAAATGGGTAATTGAAATATGTGTGTTTTAAGAAGTTTTGCAGAAATATTTCTTTAAAAGTTTAATAAAATCACAGAAACTTATTGCACAGCCTGAGAGTTGATGGTGTGGAATTTAAGTTTAGAATTAAAGGGACACATCATCAAGTATTTAAATCTGATTCATTGACTTATTTTTAAATACTATATGGAATTATGTGGAACGAGAGTAATTGGAATACGCTGGATTTGTGGATTCTATCTCCAATATAACTGTCAGTCAGACACAACATTTATTTAGTGAGTGAGAGAGTGAAATTGAGTGAGTGAGTGAGTTTTCTGTTTAGTCTCTGCTCTGGTCACACCGGGGACACATGGATAGTGGACGATTCCTCGGGGATACATACACAAATACGGGTTTGAGTTGAACCTTGACCTCAAGGTTTATAGCTCAGTACTCTAATTGTTCCGCCATCGGAGGACCTTCATTCAAGGTTAAGATGGGCCCACCATATCCTCTAGTATGTTGTTAGAGGCAACTAAAACTACTTGCTTGCTCGCTTATAATAACGAAATAACATAAATAACATAACTGTGAGTGTATTGGATACAAATCAATACAAACATTAGGCAAGTTTAGATTATGATTGAATGAATTTACAAATATGAAAGCAATAAATAATAAAATATAAACTTAATATAATACTCTTAAATCAGGAATTGTGGGGGTGTACAGGGAAATATATTATACTGAGAGAGAGGGGGTGGGCGTTGTCAAACTTTTCCAGACAATGTTATGTTATCTTCTAATGTATCATATTTCTCACCACTTTAATTTTAGTGTTTCTCACATTAATATTTTTATCATTCTGGCTTTTTGTTCGAAATTTTTGTTCACTTTTCAAATATTTATAATTTTTTGTATGTAAAATTTTAATAATATTGATTGTACATTGCTAGAATGTACGTGTATATAAAGTGTTTCATAAATTTAATATTATAATAATAATGATAATTACGGTTGATAGAACCTAACTATGTTATAATAGTTGTTTTAATGTGGTTTATTAATGAGTGTACCTATGTTATAGGTGAGCTGGCAGCCAGACTTTGAGCCTTATGTGGTGATAGCCAAGAGTAACATACCAATGTTTGACCAAAGATTTGTCGGATTTGGATGGAACAAAGTGTCACATGTCATGGAGATGGATGCACTTGGGTGAGTTGTAGTTTACTGAATACTTAACCGAATACTTAGTGAATTAATCCAGATTAATTATAACTAATAACTATTTAGCGATTAATTATTGGCAACTATCGTATTATTTATGCACAATTATAAGGATTAAGTTAATTAAGTCACTAATAATGAGATCTGAACTGTTAGCTCTAATTATACCGAGTTGGGAATACTTTGTTTAAATCGTTAAATCACTAATTATAAAATTGACTCTTTATATATATAAAAAATCAACTATTCCTCATAGATTCATATATCTCACACTACTGCTCTATGCGTTACCAGACTACATCCTCTTAATCTGTGTACTTTATGTTTCAGATTTGAATTTATCGTCCTACCAAATGCCTTTATTATACACATGCCTCATGCTCCAAGCTTTGATATTGCTAGATTCCGAGGCAGTAAACTTTATAGAAGGTTGGTGTCCATGTTAGAGTGTGATATAAACTCTGTTCGGTCTCCTGTGTGTTAATGGTCTGATTTTGGATGTTTGTTTGTTTGTTTGTCTGCTAATTATGACAAAGTATATTTATATTGTTAAATTTTCCATGTACATGCCTGTGTACATATACTCTCCCTTCCCCCCTCTCTCTCTCATTTCCCTCCACTCTCTATCATGAACACACACGCACGCATGCACACATACACACAATGTTTTGTTTTTCTATTTCTCATGCCATTAGCATGTCCTCTAGAGATCCTATCTAGCTTGTCTGCCTGTAAGTATGTGTGCCTATAACCTCTTACTCTGCATACTTGTAGTCTCATCCTCATCCTCTGTAGACGGACGTTTTGGCCACAGTTATGCATCCCTGGATGTTATGGCCATGGTTATAGTCAAGATGGGCGTTTTGGACAGAACCCCCCCCCACTAAATAATTCAGTTTCCTTTATTTGGTTTATTGATAACACATCAGATTGACCACTTACTCTTCAATTGTCTCTTGAAAGAAATTTAAAAAAGCAAATCCTTTGTATTGTAGAGTTTGTTGTTTAATGGCATGCTCTTGATGCCACTTAAAATTACAAAGAACTGTTCTTTTATTAAATTAATGTAACCTAGGGTCGCTTCTAAATTAAATTATTTTACATAATTAAAACTGATAAAATATAACAACTATAGCTTCTAAATACCTTTAAATTATCTTATTTACAATTTACACTTACAAATATCACATGAAATTATATTATGTACATTTACAAAAAAACGTCCACTCTGAATATTGTTTCCGCGGCCAAAAACGTCCCGGGGTACATGGCCATGGTCGAAACATCCTACAACCCTCTACCTCCATACTTGTATCCTCAAACTCCATACATGTACTCTCACCCTGCATACTTGTACTCTCACTCTCCATACTTGTACTCTCACCCTCCATACTTGTACTCTCACCTTCCATACCTGTACTCTCACCCTCCATACTTGTACTCTCACCCTCCATACTTGTACTCTTATGCTATTGATGCTGTTGTCTCTTACTCACATCATCAACTACCCGACCTCTATCATATAATTAGTACACATTTATAATTGTCTGATGATTCTTTCCAGATGTTTGAAAGTTCTGAAAGAGGAGTTTACTCGAGATTTATCCTGGAAATATGGCATCAAAGCACTCAAGTACCTCTCCATTGAGTGATGTGTTCTGGATATCTTTTGCTGACATTTAGATGATGGCTTATCTAACAGAATCTAACTGATCATCTGTTAGTGCTAGTTCTGGATCATCTGACATTGTGGTCATGTTCTAGCTGTTGTTGATGGTGCTAATATTTGTATAGTTCATCTGTGTGTGTGTGTGTGTGTGTGTGTGTGTGTGTGTGTGAGGGGGGTGGAGGATTTGCCTATTTTCAGTGAGTGCTAGTCTCGTCTCAGATATACAGCTAAAGAGCTACTCTGTAGAGAAATAAGACGATGCATGAAACATCCATCAGACAGACTGAGTGCCATGACCGGAAGGTCTACAGTACAGTGCCATGTCAATTCTTCCAATGGAGTATCCAGAGAGAGAGAGAGAGAGCTGTATTCCATGGTATCCATTTCAGCTCAAATTGGTCAACAATGTCCATCTGGTTAACACCTTAAAACTGCTATGTCGCACACCGAAATATACACGCAGCACACATCAAAGTCACTTGAGCTACCCATCCACCGAAGTCTGGAAAGACTCATCTAGATCCTGGTTCTATCTAGTTGTAAACAGACATCAGTCGTTGTCTGCTGTATGAGTGAGAAGAGAGCGCGGAGTAATACAGAAGACGTATATATAGATCGAGATAGTGTGGAGAATGATGCAGTGAGAACGCGTAGATTTTAACATAAATGAGTTTTTTTAATTTTTCAGTGTTTTATTCACTGAGGCCTGTTTTATTGGCATATTTGTTATCGCACAGTGCTACAAACTTCAAGGCTGTGGGTTCGAATACTGCTCATACCTGTGTTTGTGGGATTTGTTTTTCTTAGCAGACTGCTTTCAGCCATTACGTTCTAGGTATGGATCAGCTGTGAGTTCTTTGCAACACACACACACACACACACACACACTTTAAATGAGAGCCACTGAAACTAGATTTAGTTCAATTAGAGATCTCTACTCTTTTGTGAGCGCTATACACAGAAGTTTTTCTTGTTAGAATAACAATGGATTGCTTCATTGTGTATCGGATTAGTTAAATCAGATTGTTATTAGCAAGTCTATCTGTGTGTGTGTGTGTTATAAATTAGGTAATATTTTAACTGACACTTGTCAATCGTGGATGTATAACGGGAGCATGGCTTCTGACAGCTATACGGCACAACACTTAGGTAATTAAATATGTGGAAGTGTGCATGCCTATGCGTGTTGTGTGTGTGTGTGTTGGCGGTGAGTGACCAGGCAGCAGGATAGGAACTAATTAATTGTGATTATCACATAAGAATAAGTGGATTAGCAATGATAACTTTTTTTTAATACACAGGCATTTAATGGCACCAGGATATTCAGTCATAATCTGAACTATTCGTGTGGCACTTGATATATACACAAAACAACACGATCCATATAAATATCGGTCGATGTTTTGCGGCCCTCATACATTCTGTATAAGTTGTTTAATTTTTCCAGATACATGTACTGATAGTGAGTGATACGTGGTGTCGTGTAATTGTATCAGTAATTTATATATTACGCTAATAGATATTAACTGATGAACCATATCAGTTGTCATCCTGTCAGTGTGTCTGGAATACAGGTTCAAGTAAGGAATAGTTTTTATATTGGATCCATATACTGAGTTAGCGGTGACAGGAAAGATGTTTATATGAACACGTGATGGAAATGTACTTCTGGCCGTTAATAGGTCGTCGTTGTAGGCGTGTATTCTGTGAGTGAACTGATGTTAGGAACGGGTATTTATCGCCGGTGTATATTGTGTGTGTATGCTGGCAGTGTGTGCGTTTGTTTGTTTTGATGTGTATTTTTAATGTGTATATTTATTTGTTGTTTGTGTGTTACGTATTTTTTATTTGTTTGTCGTATTCGTTAGTGTATATTTATTATCAAAAGAAAACAAAACGTAAACTAGATCACGTGTTATTTTGCCAAAACAAGCTTTTCACTCTCTGTTAGTCTGGAACATTTTTTTATTTTTGGCCGAGTACATTTGAGTGTAGTTATTTATCCGAACATCGAAGCATCACTGGATTGACTCCTTTTGAAGTAACATCCGGCATGTATCCAGAAATGTTCTTCGATTGATTTGTATGAATAATTTTTGGTTAAATCGATTTTTATTGTTCAGTCTGAACTCGACGCCTAATTTTCCTGTTTATTTTCCTAAAGATTTAAGGCAGCATCAGTTTGAATACAGCATAATATAAATTAAGCTACCACACAGAACAACTAATTATGTGATGTAGGTCTCTTAATTGGGGCGTCCAAGTTTTAAAATATATTTTTATCATTCCCGCCAGAAAGTCTTTTGATTGGAATCAGCAATAAAAGTAAAATTTAGCAATAAAAATAAAATTTAGCAATAAAAATAAAATTTAGCAATAAAAATAAAATTTAGCAATAAAAATAAAGTTTAGCAAAAAAATTTTTTGTCTGTTTAGTTTTAGATTTAAAAAAATCTATTTATGCGTTTTTAATGTAAACTCAACATTTTGATTAAAGGGGGGGGGGGAGGGCTGGTAATTACATTTATAGAAATTTGATCATTAGATTATTTTCGGAAAATCGTTTAGGTAATAGATGGCGCCGTTTGAATATGAATGGCTTTCTGTGAAAAAAGCTATAATGTCATTAGTCCGTGCTATTTGTTGATGTTTATTGGAAATTATTGTTGGATAACTTTCTAGGTTCGATTATGATAACATTATTAGGCAATTGTATGAATTATGATTTCACACCACACACACACACACACACACACACTGACAGTATAACTAGCACTGTATACACCTACCATGATAGGCAGGTATAAATACAATATACGGAAAATATTGCTTTTAGAAACATGAGTAGATGTTTAACAAATTAAAGATCATAACGGGTGTGTACTAACGACCATAATATAATTCTCTAAGTATAACAGATATATATACATATATACATAGACGCACACAAGTTCTCGGGGAACATTTCTTGGATGTGTCTGGTGTCGATGTTAAGCAAATAATTCAATCCGTTTTACATCTTGAATACAATAATGGGCTTTTTATAGCTGAACCATCACCTAGTCATTTTTATATCTGCTAATGTTACATTTAGTTTAAGGCGTAAAATAAATACGTGGTTTATTATTATTAGTTATCGATAACTACTTGATCTTGGAAAATAAATAGTTCGTATCCATAACGTTATGATTTCCGTATCATAACGGCAAGATGTGATGGTCGTTTCTGAGGGCCGACAAAAAAAATGGCGTGTTCTTATAAAATAATACTAGTTCTGCACGATAAGAAAATATTACCATTTGTTGTCATTATAATCGATTACAAAAATCTCACCATTAAACGGATCTGTTAAATCTAGCTGTTTTGTTACTAATTGACAAATATTATAATACGATTTTTAAACGGCCCAGAAATGGCGTTTTTGTGGTTGATCGGGATATGTCTGACTCGGGAATATATCAAAGAATAGAACTATCCCTGAAATAAGACTGCGTATATGAACCAGGTCACAGCGGACTCTCCTTAATTGGGTACTCTGGGTGTATATTCCAATTGGAGATGAATGCATTAAAACATAGCTGTTGTAAAAGACAACCTTTCTGAGAAATGAGATGTCTTTATTCTATAAAAGGATTTGTCTCAGGAAGTAATCGCTATTGTAGATGAGCACGTTTATTATTGTCAGGTATTGCGTTGAAAACTTTAGCTCACCTCCTGAAGAGTCGTCAAGAAAATAACATAATTGAGAAAGAATCTATATCAAAACTCATGACGCTGACATGACTATGTACTATCGTAGTCAGGTTATTCGGTACCCATGGTTTAAAATTATATATATATATATATATATATATATATATATATATATATACTTAGATAATTAGATTCATGCTTAAATAGTGCAAAAGCTATAAATCTATAATATATATATATATATATATATAATACATAGTTTAATATTATGTATCTTAATTTATAAGTTTTTTCATATATATATATATATATATATATATATATATATATATATATATACTATAGATAATTATATATACAGATATAGGCCTATAGTTGCTCACAAAAAGGTATCATGAAGCATCTGTACTCCTCACCATATCACATCTATAACATAATGATATTACCTTTATCTAGCGTGATGAAAAAGGTACACAAATACAATTATAAAGTATTTTCTCGCCAAAATCAATGATAAATAAATGAGTATAGGAGAGTAAACATCGGATGTTAATACTCAGTAAAGGAGAGGATACACCGGAAGTTAACACCAGCGACATCTTGATGAGGCTAGTTGTGGACCAGATACAGAAAATATGAATAAAACTAAATAATTAACTTCTGTTTTCGGCAAGTGTGAATTTTCCATGGTGATGATATTACTGTGATCGTGTGTGTGTGATGATGATGATGATGATAATTGATGTTTTACGACCACTTCTGTGCACATGGTAGGCTAAATGGGCCGAGCTACCTCCAAGTGTAATGAAGCGAAGTCAAAGATGAAACAACCTTCAAATACGCCCAGTGTATGTATGTGTGTGTGCACGCGCATATATATATATATATATATATATATATATATATAATTTATATAAAACACGGTAATGTATTTAACACGCATCAGTGAATTGACGTTATAAGCTTTTGTATTTTTCTCACAACTAACTCACCAGTATGTGCTCACTTGGGTGTATGTATGTGTGTGTGTGTGTGGGGGGGCTGTATGTGTGCAATAAGCTGTATTAACTGGTTAACGGGGCTAAATGACATAATGCGGTGGGGGGAACATTTTGGTTCCCACAAGTTAGGTTCCTTAAACGTGTCACATTCGTCGTTATATAATTATATGATAAACACGCTGTTCCAACATCTCGATATTCCGATAGCTTCTTCTGTGACATTGTTCCCACGTCTCACTATTCCGACAGCCCAATATTCCGATGGGTTTCTACAATTTTGTTGCCATACATTAATATTATAATAGCTCAATGTTCCCACACCCCCATGTTCTAAAAGCCGACTGTTCTCTATCTATCAATGTTCCCACATACCAATATTCTGACAGCTCAGTGCTGTAACAGCTAAAGGTTCTCACATCTCAAAGTTCCTGCATTTCAATGTTCCCACATCCCATTTTTGCCACATCCTAATGTTCCCACCACCAAATGTTCCCGCATCCAAATGTTCCGAGATCCCGACATCCCGATGTTTTGAGAGTCCGACATTCTCACATTCCAATATTCTGAGAGCCCAATATACCCATATTCCAGCATTCTGAGAGTCCCACTTTCCGGTATCGTTTTTTTTTTCATTTTCGAAAGTATGACCACAAAGAGTAGAACAAATATTAGCTATTTTTCGTGGAAAGTAGAGTTTTAGGATGTAAAACGTCATCAGACTTTGATAACACATCTCAGCTAAACCAAATAAAGTATTGACGAGAGATACTAATTACATTAATAGTTAGTAGCAGTAGTAGTAGGACACCAAGTACTACTACACCACATACAGCCACACCCAATGTTGGCCTCTCACATACACCGTAACCTACTGCTTCTGGCAAAAATACTAGCCGAGTAGTCGTTTGGAGAGACACCTAGCGGTACTTTGGAGAGACATCTGGCTGTACCTGACAGGGGAAACCTGATGGTACCTTGTGAGTTAATGTCAGTACCTGGTGGCGATGGGATGTCAATGACACACAGCAGACGGTGAGACATTGAGCTGTTGGATGATGATGATGATTGACGTTTTACGGCCACCTTTGTGCACGTGGTAGGCTAAATGGGCCGTTGACCTGTTGGAATATAGGCCAGGTCAGTCAGAACACTATAGACAGTCAGAACGTTGGTTTGTCAGATCATTGGGTTATTAAAAGCTAGGCTGTTCTTCCTTGTTTATAACCAAAGAAAACTATATATATAAATCTCTCCCTCTCCCTCTCTCTCTGTGTGAGAGAGATAAATCGGGGAGTAATACGAATTAAAGATAACTCATAGTTCATCATCCTTATCCACTCTGCAGAGATGATGTATCTTGCACCACTTCCCAGAATATGCTCTTACATATATATATATATATATATATATATATAAGAGAGAGAGAGAGAGAGAGAGAAAATCAATTCTACGCCAATCATTATTTCCAGTAACAGCTGATCACGTGTCATCTCAGTGATCACTATACACCACCATGTCCTGACTCACAATGAACTCTTTGTCATCGTAATCACCTGGAATTATATGTTTGTTAATGTTAGTAGCTAGCACGCCGTTAACACGTGCTAGCTACTAACAACATGATGAACCAAATGGCCAGCTAGGGTTACGTCAATAACAGTAACAGGAGGGCCTACCGGCTCCCCCCCTCTCTCTCTGTGTGTGTGTGTGTGTGTGTGTGTGTTTTCCGAACTCTTTGACTTCCAGGCAACGATTGATTTACTCGAGGTACGCCTCATTTATATCGAACAACCAATGCCTGGAATAGCTGCCTCAACTGGCCATAGTACAGATTGAGTGAGTGAAATGATAACAGCCTATAATGATAACAGCCTATAATGATAATGATAACAGTTTATAATGATAATGATAACAGCCTATAATGATAACAACATGTAATGATAATGATAAGAGCCTTTCATGATAACGATAACAACTTAAAATGATAACAACCTACAATGATAACAGCCTATAATGAACCCATAACAGTTTATAATGATAACAGCTTATAATGCTAACGCCCTATAATGTTAACAGCCTATAATGATAACAGCTTATAATGATAACAGTTTATAATGATAACAGCTTATAATGATAACAGTTTATAATAATAACAGCCTATAATGATAACAGCCTATAATGATAACGGTTTATAATGATAACAGCCTATTATGATAACAGTTTATAATGATAACAGCTTATAATGATAACAGTTTATAATGATAACAGTTGATAATGACAGCACCCTATAATGATAACATCATATATTGATAATACCTTATCATGATAACAGCCTATAATGATAAATGCCTATAATGATAACAGCCACAGCCCATCAGTTCGTCATGACAACAGCTGGTGTATAGAGAGACCTTTAAATCTGTAGAGTTACTACGCACAAACCGACGCATCGTTCGACTGCTACTTTATGTAAACAAATAAACACACGGCTTGTTTACACACCATTTTAATACCAGATCAAGTAGGCCACGGAAAGTATGAAAAACTGTAAACAAAACGATAGAAAACTGTCTTTATTGTGGTAAATATGTTCTAGTTGACTCTGATGACAACTTGATGTCTGCTTTAGAACCATAATATTGTCTTGTTATCATTCTAGGCGGAGTTTATAGAACTAACTGATCTATTGTGACTATATTGGGATCAAGGGATTACTTGACCTTGGTTCGGGTCATCGACATATTCCGGGAAACGTTTCTCAATAACATCTGATGCTGTTTACAGGCGCGCGCACACACACACAGACACACGTACACACGACGATGTTATTGACGAGGAATTGTAGATGCTCTAAGAACTTGACCCACAGTATGTTAACTATAGACGACTATGTTCCTCTAGTTTAAGATGCGAGTTATTTCGTTTATTGATAGATCCAGAGTTTGAAACCAGCTCAGCCTTTTCTAAGAACTTTGTGTTCTAATTAAGGCCGAGGTTGCTCTCACTTTGACCCGTGAGAGAGACCTATACAATCGTCGAACCGATGCAATTGGGGCCGAGGGTGGGTCTTTAGGAAACACCACACAAACATAGGTGTGAGCCGGGTACGAACCCAGAACCTGACGATGATGATGATTGCTGTTTTACGGCCAGAACCTGACAGTTTACGCCGCAATGCTTTAACCATTGCGTTGTCGGAGATCCAAAAATTCTGAATTAAAGGACATATTTGTGAAGATTGTTATGTTAGTCGATAGCTATCTGACTATATGATAAAGTCCATCTATTATAGTACCGCGACCATGGATCAAATCCCGAACTATAGCATGACATGATTATCAGCAGACTCCCGCGTCCGAACTTAGCCGGCCACAGAGGGGGACTCGATATCCCCCTTCCAGCTGTAGACCACCAACATCTCCCAAGGTTGTACTATGTAAAACATTGGAGCCCACCCGTGAAATGCCTCGCCCTTTGCGTGTGTACTTTGTTGTATTATTGTGTGTGTTTTTTATTATTATGTCTGTGCTATTATGTGTGTGTACGTGTTATTGCGTGTGTGTGTATTATTGTGTGTATGCTATTGTGTGTGTTTGGGGGTTGGGGGGTTGGCTTGTTGTTGTAGTAGTGGTGTGTTGACAATAAACCAGCGGAAGTCAGTCATTTACTCACACACGGATGGTTTATGGGACGCCTTTCGCGGTGTACTTTCTGGACCACTCTCAAACCGGTCCTGATCATTGAGGCCGACTGTGACATCAACAAATCGCTGAACCAGCACGACAAAAGTCACGTATAATGTGACAATGATACAATCTTTCTATATTGTATAAAGGTAACATTGTTCTGTTATATAGGATACTGATTTTTTATCTAAAACCGGGAAGTTCTATTATAATAATAATGTTTTATGAGCTTCTTGATGTTGTCACCTTTCTCATCCTCATTTTAAGATTTATTTATCTGTTTACCTGTGTGTGTGTGCGCGCGCGTGCGTGCTCGTATTTCCGGAAGGCTTGAAATGCCATTAATTGTATTCCGAGTTAGTAAACATGTTTACCTAGTTTTTGAAACCGGTTTCATTTGTTAAAACTTGCCATTTTTATTGTGCATTCATCCTTATTAAGTTAAACTGTACCAGATAGTATTTGTAATTGATGTGTAACAATTAAGGTAATTAGACTCTAATTAGGCTTATTTTGAACTTCATGATGCGTGCATACGATAATTTTTAATATAATTCTTATAAGGTTGCATCCTAAAGCAGCCATTTTGTTGGCTTCTTGCCAAACAGCCCGCTTACCTAAGCTACATAATGATGTATTTTGTGTGACCTATGAAGGTATCATGTTCAGCGGATGTGAAGAGGTCTTCAAGTGGAGATTTACATCCACTTGGCTGCTGCGGGACATGTTTGTTGTCATGGGGCAACAGGTTTTGTTGTTGTGGGCTAACATAACATTTCCGTGTGTGTGTGTGACGTTGTAAAACAGTACACCTCCCCTCCCATGGACACAAACAAGGCACACAAGTAGGCACACAAAGCCAATGGAAGTACAGGATTTACCTTGTTACAAATTTGCTTTATTTTCAATACATTTCAAATTCACTCCACAATCACCAGATAAACATTCAGAGATTCAACAGAGTCAAACCGACCTCAGACAGCAGTGACGAAGTCAAGGGATGCTCCTGTATGAATATTCACACACACACACATACACACACACTCTCTCACTAACTGACTCACTCACTGTGACCAGACTTGTATCTTGTATACCTGGCACTGCAACTAATTATCAGATGCATACCACAACAATAACAACTCTTGAACTTCAATGTATCAATCTAATCCTCAACTAACATGAACACAACGTACTTCGTTTACAGTTTCCTCAAAAAAAATGGCACATAAAAAATCAGATGAGAGAGTACTTCAGATCTTGCTCCGAGAATGAAAGCATAATGAGATGTAACCTTTCTGGGCTAAACTGCCACAAACAGATCATTAATTCCTAAATCTACTGCACTGAAAGACGCCAGTAACAAAACATAACAAAATGAAGAAAAAATTATAAATACAGATGTAAGAAAAACTACATTCTAAATGCGTGGTTCGTACAGAAATAAATTATCAACATAGAAATTACCAATTGAGAACGATGAATTGTGCCAATAACCACGTGAGATACACGAATGGCACAAGCACACATTTATAAATAGCAAAAATCAACAGTTTGTCATTCTACTCGGCCATTTGCATTGCAATCCAAACGAAAAATGCCAATGATGGGAGAATGAATTGAACGAGTCTAGTAGCCAATTCTGGAGATTGGGTGCATCCAGAGAGAGAGAGATGCATCACGAATGATTCAATACCCTGAGATCGGAAGTGATGGGGATGCCATCAAGCCAGTGAACGGCAGAGCGCCGAATCCGAAAGAAAGCCATCAGCGAGGCCACAGAGATCGGGTCCTCCAATATAGCCAACGGTATGAACACGTCGCGCAGACCAGTGTCACTAGTAAAGTATCGTGTGCGACTTTCTACAGCACTTCGCTCCCGCCGTCCACGAATGCCACCAACTTACACCTGTCGGCGCCCACATGGCATGATGACATTCCGCTGCAATCACAGTCAGACGCAAGACGTTGATTTAAAAGCCTGTAAAAGGAATAAAACAGGTGTCACAATCAATTTAAAAGTTAAATATAAATGATTACGTCTAAGTGCAACCTTTAAGAAGTAATCGTTGATTTCTTTTTTTTAGCCTTTAACACCAGCTAATTGAGTCACACAAGACACTTACCATTATAAACTTTATCCATCGGCAGATACTAGTGTTGGGACGCCCCGCAATCTTTCTGATTCTTGCAGCTCAATGTGAGCGCTAACTAATTTCTTCACGATGGAATTAGCGTCATTTTTTTTTTCGGGCACAACCAAATGGTCATCTACTTCAACTTGTCCATCAACAGTCCTTCCGTCATCGGATGATAGTCTATGGTCCTCCGGTCTATCATTGGTCGTATCTTTGCTTTCGTTGTCGCTGTTGTCCGACTCCGACGAGAGATGCTGACACGCCTCGATGCCCCTCTTCAGGCACATATCACAGATATCCAATGCCTCGCCCTCCTCGTCGCTGTCCTGAAGCCTGACGACGTGTGTACAGACGCTACAAGCCTTCACCTTGCCCTTCTTGTCAAACTCGATGATCTGGACTTCGTCCTTGAAGCTGGCGTGCTTCTGCATCGGAGACTGGTCGCCCGTCGGGCTCTCGGTCCTGTCCCCGGATGCGTGTTTCTTCAGGATCGTGTGTCCTGAAACATTGTAGGGAAGATTGTCTTCATCGAAGGTGTCCGATGACCTTTGGGACCACTGCTCCTGGAGGTACTCTTTGGTGTATCTCCGGATGATATGAGGATTGTCATACTCCTCACCCACCGCCTCATTGTCTTTCACCACACGCACGAAACGCCGCCTGGTGACGGCTGTTGGCGAACCTTTTGGCGACGTCTTCGGACTGGATTTCGGCGACGATTTCGGCGAGTCCGGGCGGACACTGCCCTCTGACCGACTCCGGAAGAGCTTGCCGAACTTGGCCATCTTACGGCGTTGCGCCAGCTGATGCAGGTCAAACGAGCTGGTTCTCATCCTGAAGTCAAAACAGCTTGCCATTCTCTTCGGAGACCAAAATCTGCAAACGAGATTATTTTAAACTGGTCAGCAACGATAAAACCCCCGACAACTGTCAGCTTGGAAATCCCGGTCACACCAACACAAGGCAGAACACTCAGCTACAGATAATAGGATGACGTAACCAATTACGTCATCATATTGATCATCCAATCACATCAATATATATATATATATTGATATACAACTGAGTCATGACAGAAACATGCATCCAACACGTGAACAGATTCCGTACTACGGGTTCATCTGTTGTCAACTCACAGATATACTACAAGCCGTTCTATATAGGCGACAAGAGAGAGTGCAGTTCGAGTTGCCCGAGTCGAGTCGATACCGGGCCCCCTACGCTAGCCAGGTCAGAGTACAGTGTCAGCTGTGCTAAATATAGACCAGCTCTACCGTACATCGACTCTGTCAAGGCTGTCCGAGTTACATTAAAATAATATATGCCCGGCTGTCATAATGCCGTATTTTCCTAATTATAAGCGGCGATCTTGGGTAAGGATGGATCTAAACGTGTCGTAATTAAAACAGTCGTGAAAAATCGGTCCAATTAAAATTTCCTGCCAAGAAATGAATCCAATTTACTATTTAGCCTCTTCGCTAAAATTCAACGAATCACAGCGCAATTTTACAGATACGTAAGCGAATTTTAAAACGAAATGAAACAGCTTTCCGCTTTGGAAGAGAAAAGCTACACCCAAAAATGTTATTTCTTTTAATCTGCTTTTAAAAATATCATACAAAGTTTAACATTAACATTCATATGTAACACGTTTACTTACAAAGTTAACTTCATTTTCAAATGTGGTTTTCGTTCTCATCATATCCAGATAAATATCCGTAAGACAAACGTTCAATTAAAACAAACGACAGATCAAATATAAACCAAAACTCCAATGACAGCAAATTTCTCTTCAAGAGGCCGACGACTCTGTGATCTTCTCTACACAACAAAATGACAACAGAACGGCCACAGTTTGGTCGAATATCGCTTCAGAAGATTCGGATCCGGACAAAATCCAAGAAAGGACAGCACCAACAGCCACGAATTTAACTATATAACCAGAGAAAGCCCCCTCACTTACCTTTTATAACGGCGCTTGAAGCGGACTGCTTAATTCTATGACAACTAAAAGCGTGCCCCGAGAAAACTGTTCGAGTTGCAGAGTGGCTGCCATAGAGTGTGTGTATTATCATAACATGGTCATCACGTGAACACGGCCCGCTAGATGGTTATTGGGGTCCGTGCTAGGTCACGTGGCCCACACGGCCACGACGTGTTCACGCGCCCGCCTTAGCGTGGTTCTATAACCACGATCACGTGTACAGCACGCATACCTGACCGGGCGCCGTGCATAATGAGGGTGAAGGACGGCGCGGAAACGGTCGAGTGGCCGCTCGGCAGTCTTCGCCGGCGAAACTAGGTCTGCCTGGCCGGGCCATGGTGCAGTGGAATGACGAGTTCGATTTGGCGAGTCGAGTATATTTCTAGCGTGCGTCTGGGCCGGATAAGCCAGCGTGCAGGTGCTAGCCTAGTTATGTCTGTGCGTTCTGATTACATTATTGGCTGTCGCCCAAATTGGTGTTTTTTTCTACACCAAGAATGTTAACCGTTGGCACATGATGATGCAAATGTCATAAATAATGTTGAGTTCTGAAACCCATTTAGCGAATATTTCCAAAAGTAAGCTACAAGAGCAAGATACGGATTTATGGGAGCTAGCTACATGCCGACTTTTGGTGGAAAGCAGATTCGGGGGCCCATTTCTTTTTTCTTGTACGCGGCAAATATTTAGCAAAAATAAAAATGGGTGGAGTAACTTATAAACTGTCCTCGTTTAAAAAAAAACATATCATACTGTTTGAATGATTGCTTCTTATATTGGCCTTTAAATTAGTAAATGCGTGCTGCTATTTAAATTGCCTAAATATATATTTCAGTAGGTCATATAACTCAAGATAAAAAAGTCAATTATTTATTTTCGCAGCTCGGAACAATGTTTTAACTCGACTTTTATTGTCATGAGCTTGTCATTAGCATATTAAAAATAGAGATTTATGGGAAGGCCCTGGTAAGGTGTTTCTGATATATTAACAACATATTCCGTAAGTAAAAACGCAATTATTACAGCTGACTACCGATTTGTATTAAATAATATCGCATTAGGCAATTAAGAAACAGAAAGGTACATCGAATTTTAACAATAAGTCAAAATTTATAATTATATTCATTCAAAGAGATGGCTCTCATACCCGAATGAAGCCTCACAGTTGAGCCGTATCACGAGGCGGCGCGTGTTATTACAATAAGTGGGCGCCGGTAAGCCACGTGTCTGAGACATGATTTATTTATACTCTTACAACATCCGAGTGATGTCATTGCTGTCTTATAATGGACCAGTCGTGTTATTATGGATCAAGGCCCGGGATTATCCATAACATTATCATTATTAATGCTAGCCAACCTACTGGTGTGTCTGTTGAGTGTGTGTCCGTGTGTTTCAGGTTATTTTAGGTTTGTTAGTCAAGGCGACAGATCATTGGCTGGAGGCGTTACTTCCTTCGGAATGATGCCGGCATGACGACCACGTGACTCAAACCCGGCCATGATAATGAAAGCGATCACGTGAACAGCCGCGTGACTTCCGGTAGATGCCGCCTTCCAGACGCGTGTTAGGATTACATCGTGATGCATTTCCTGCACAATCTTCTCTAGCGCTCAGTACTCGGAGTTTGAGTTGCAATTTCCTCAACAGAATATTAATTAAAATACAATTAGAGTCGAAATACTAACTTAAAATTAGTTTTTTTTTAATACAAGGCCTCTCACTTTATGGCATGGTGGGGCGCGTCCATGGTCTAGCGGTAGCGTGCTGGACCACAGATCACTACCACCCGTGTTCGAATCCCGGCGTGGGCATATCTGAAGGTTGTTTCGTTTTTCACTTCGTCTCATTACCTTTGGAAGGCGCTCGGCCCATTTAGCCTATCATGTGCACAAAAGTGGCCGTAAAACATCGATCATCACCATCATCTTTACGGCATGGTATAATGTTGATCTTTCCGGGAAAATAAAACTTCTTGCTCTTTGTCTGTAGAGTGTACTGAACTAAACCACGGACAGGTATCGTGTACTTTCCATAGGTTTCAGGTAGAGTTATTCGAAATATGCCAATTAACCCAGTAACACACACACACGCACACAGACACACACACAAGTGTAGGCTCGGAAAGTTACCACTCAGCGTGATGAGTGTGATGTATTTTTAGTAATATGTCTACCAAGACTTAGGACCATTATTTTTATATTTATAAATAGATAGCCCTTTATTTAGGGTAGAGTCTAGAGTATAGTTAATATTTAATTATTTACTTCAAATCAGTGGCGTAGCTTTGTGTCTGATTGAATAACACCCATAATCTACGCCGCTGTATGGATGCCTACAAGAACTAGAATGTTGAAAGTCTCTGGCAAGTCACTTATTATTATTATTATTATTATTATTATCATCGTCGTCATCGTCGTCTTTATTCGTATATTAAAAGATCTTATCAACCTGTAAACAATATAAGTTGGTATTCAGTATATAGACTTTTTATAATTTACGGCATTTAAAAAACCTTTAAGCTACATATATATATATATATATATATATATATATATCGCCTACAAGCAGCTCTATATTATAAACATTAGAAGCGGAGAGTTTGTTTTATATATATTCTTTTGAGATCAGCTGGAATGGCTTAATCGCGGTGGCTAACTTCCAAAAATAGTAAATACGATCAAAAACTGTTTGCCTTTATGTCTGAAGTCTGTCAATATCCCGTACAATAGCCACAAGCCAGCCAAGAAAGGTAGTCAGGCAGGTAGTCAGGCAGGTAGATAGATACGTCGGTAGTTTCCGTCGAGTGTTATTCAATAAAATTTATCGATCTCTTCGACAAACCTATACATTAATCATCTCGGTGACATGTCGGTGACATCACTTCTCTGACAACATCAGAAATTTGCAGGGAAATGTTCTGTGTCAGTCCAGGCACCTCGTTTGAGTACAACAAACTGGGACGACAGCTTTGAACCCAGTGTGTGTGTGTGTGTGTGTGTTTGTGGTAGCACGTGCATCCTAACATTAGATTCAGTGATTATATATATATATATATATATATATATATATATATCATGCACGCGCACGCATGGATCTCGACAGTGGCTGAGTTACCCTAGAACTCACACAATTTTTAGAGACGGACGGCATACTATCAGCGTATGGTCTATTTTGATCTGTTGCTGCCAGATAGCCCGCTGTAGAGTACTAGATCCAGAGAAAAGTTCTCCCCCCTCACACACACACACACACACACACACACTATATTTTCTTTGGCATATATACGTTTGTGCGCGAGCTATATTACTATTCCCTCGAGATATGCCGCTGACCACAGCTGTTTCCCCACCAACTGTGCGTTCAGTGAGAGAAGAATTTGCGATCCCATTCTCAATGAACTATAACTATGACAGAAATAGATGTAGAGATGGTAATTAATGGATATTTTATTTTTAAACAGAGGAAATGGGGACACAAACGTATGCCATTACCTCTTTTCGGTCGGTCATATCTGTTGATTCCTGATATTATATGGTTGATTAGAGTGCGTTGTATAACCGAATATCACTGACTTCAGCACTGGAGGTTTACGTTAGAGTTATCCCATCCTTAGTCTATATGGGCGCCTCCGTCGTTTAGTTGGTAGCGCGTTGGACCAAAGATCACTACAAACCTGAGTTCGAATCTCGGCGTGGGAATATCTGATGGCTGTTTCATCTTTGACTTCGGTTCATTACCTTTGGGGGTCGCTCGGCCCATTTAGGCTACCATATGCACAAAAGTGGCCGTAAAACATCGATCATCGCCTTAGTCTATATTAATTTAGCCTCTACACATGGACCTGTCCAGCTTGGGTGTCCCTAACAGAAACCGAAGCTCCTGATGTCATAGCTCTTTGGGCCACTGTGACATACGGATCACCCCCACCACGTTAAGGAATGGACTATGAAGGGGAACTTATGCCATAAAGGCATGCAGATTAACCCCCCCCCCCCCCGTCTGACTCGAAGTTCCTATTATTTGTGATTTGCAGGTTGGAAAATATTTCCAGGTGCAATCTGGATCTAGTTGAATTTGATAATAAGCGTTGATAGTCATTGATTACTTCTCCCAAATAGATCCAGAGATCTATTAACCAATTTTGGCGTGTTCCCCCCGACTCGTCGTGTGGCAAGCTTTGGTAATTTAACCCGGCATATCCTTATTTTGTCGCCAACCATCTTCTTTGAACGAATAAAATATTCCAACAAAATTTGTTGAAAGGGAGATTTGTTTCAAATTATTTTGATTCACTTGCATTTGTTATCATACTAAATGTTTAATTTTTCAATAAAGCCTAGTTATAAAACATTTCAGTCGGTACAAACCTTATACAATCGTGAAACATTTCGTTGACATGAATACAAACTTTTCGTTCGTTCGGTTGTAGCTGAGCGTTTCCACAAACCAGGAAAACTATGCCAGAGATTGTGCAAACCCGCCATTTCCGACTTTTAAAGTTTTTTTTGAGTTGAGAGATATATTTGAGAACGTTATGACAAATCGAGACCCTTCCCGCACAAACCCACCTAGACGACGCGGTGACTTTATTGACCTTGATTGGAATACCGGCTTCCCCCATCACGTCACGCAATGCTCTAGCAACTTTCGAAAACCGGTTGATCCAGACGTGTGATTATCTGTACGGTAAATATACACTTAGTTTCTGTACTACTTTTGTTTTAATTGATTAATAACAGCTAATATTTAATAGTGTACCAGGGAGCTCATTAATCGAGTACAATGTGAGGGTGGTTATGGTAAATAGTTCAAATAATAGTTGTTTATTTAAATTTGTGAACTTTTGAACGCCATCATTAAAACATAATACAGGGTGTCACAAAATTATGGGTCATTATCTGGGCATTGTTTTAATTTTATCTGATCTGATATAGGCTAATGCTCTGGCCACCAGTGAGCATTCACCATGATATTCGGATATTGATATAGTTATTGATCATAGAATTAGAAATACATTTTTAGTAATCACTATAGTGCTATTTTCATAATAATTATTTTCCCCACAGAACCCAAGAAACACGATAGATGCTCTTGTTTATGGAATCATGGAAGATCCCGATGATGAAGAGCTATTATCTTGTTATGAGATATTTGACAATGATGTATCAGAACATCATAAATGACAGAGACTTGAGAGCTTGGGTCCCTAACTTCTGATGAGCGTGACAACTTGTTTTGATTCCGAGAAGAGGAACTTGTCCAACTGAAAGCGTCTCTACATGTACCCGATCAACTCAAAAATGGAAAACGAAATGAAGATTACCAGAATTGAAGGACTGTGTATTACACTGCTGAGGCTACCATACCCAAATAGACTCTCGGATTTAATTCCCATCTTTGGATTACACCCTACTCACCTGTCATCCATATTTAATAAGATGGTAAATCATTTTTATGACATGTTTAGGCACAATATACGGGATTTAGACCATCCATGGATGTCCCAAACAGAATTAGAGAGGTATGCTAATGTCATACATGGATCTAGAGCACCTGTCACTAATTGTTGGGGATTTATAGACAACAAAGTTATGCCAATATGCAGACCATCTAGGAACCAGGAGGAGGTATATAATGGTCACAAGAGAACCCACTCACTAAAATATCAATCCATTATGATCCCTAATGGGTTGATAGCAAATATGTTTGTGTCCATGGAAGGTCATCGTCACAATGCTGCGCTTTTACGTTTTAGCTGAAAGTGGACTTTTGGATTGAATTCATTTCGAAAATAACCATCACCAGCCACCCTGTTTATATGGGGACATGTCATACCACCTTAACCAACACCGGTTGTGTCCTTACGAGAATGCTTACCTGAACCCCGAGCAGGAGGATTTTAATCATGGGATGAGCGAATGTAGAGAATCAGTGGAGTGGATGTTTGGGAAGGTGACTCAATAATTTGCCTTCCTAGATTATAAGAAAAATCAGAAAATATATCTTCAACCGGTTGGCAAATATGATCTTGTTGCCACCTTTCTGAAAAATTGCCATACATGTTTTTGTGGGAACCAGGTATCAGAATATTTTGGATTAAGACCACCAGCAATACAGGACTACCTAAGGCCAAGATATTAAATAGTTTCAAAGTACAATGTACTACATGTGTTCTCTCAGTGTAAATATTGTATGTTGTTCGGCATTGTAATTCACTGAAAATAGGATCCAAATGTAGTATGTGCAATCCATTTTTAATGTAGATCTATAGAGCAAGTAGATAGATGTCATTCACTGTTAGAAATAAATATATTTAGTGTTATTTATGCTTGTGTAGCAGACGCCTATGTCAGTTATTCAGTGCAAAAAGCAATCTGTTCTACAATACACTAGAATAAAAATTACTATACTGTTGTATATAGATGTAAGTGTACTTTTATTAGCTGGGATTAATAGTCACATTTTCAAGTTCTGAAGTGATAAATTTAGTAGTAATTTCTCACATATGACATGTTCCTAAATAGTTAAATGTTCGGATTATTTTGATACCTGAGAATTAGCAAACTAGAGCACGAGTCATGAACATGTCATACATTTATCAAACCGTACCAGCTTGTATCATATCAACATAAAAACTGACCAATCTCAATATCTAAAATAATAAAAAAACCCTCATTATGTGATAAAGTCTTGTCACTGTTTACATAATTAATTATAACTAATTACATTGTACAATATGATAAGTTGATGAGTTAGATGTTTATCCTTATAAGAGGACATGAAGACATATTAGTTTAGTGAGACCGTTATATTATATATAGAGACCAAATTAGATTTCTTTTGACAGGATACATTGTCTTAATATTATATTCTCAGTTGTTATAAAGTTACCCGAGATGTATAGTCTATGGCAAACATTGTTTGCAGAGAAAATACTATTTTGTGATCCATGTTGCCAATATGAAGACGGATGGATGTTTTCTTAAAGCAACGTATTTTATGTAAGCATCGTACAAAATCCTCTAAAATGTACACATTGATGAATCGGCACTAAACTGGCTTCGATCTTATTTACATGAGCGACAACAATCGGCAGAAATCAGTGGCGTTACTTCTACCACCGCCACAATTACATGTGGCGTTCCTCAAGGATCCGTCTTGGGTTCCATATTGTTTCTCATCTGTGTGAACGACATCCCATCAGCGGTCAAGTGCAAATTATTACTCTGTGCCGATGAGTCTGCACTTATAGTGCCAGATAATAACACAAAGGAAATTCAGCAAGAACTTTCCAATGAAATAGAATCAATTAGTGAATGGCTGATTGATAATAAATTGTCTCTCCACCTTGGAAAGACAAAGTCAATTCTCTTTGCACCAAAGAGGAAACTTTAAAAAAAATCCATTCAAGTACAGTGCACAGGCAATGTCTTGTCATGTCGGACGAAGGTCAAATACTTAGATGTCGATTTGACCAATCTGTTGCCGGAGACTGTATTGCGGATAAAATCATTAGCAGATCAAATTCAAAAGTAAAGTTTCTATATAGGCAGACGAGGGGTGTGTTGATCTAGAAACAAAAAAGATGCTAACTGTAGCTTTAATGCAATGCCACTTTGGATATGCCAACTCATCCTGATATTCTGGACTGACCAAGAATTACAAAGCCAGGCTACAATGTACCCAACACTTAATTATTCGATATCTTTTGAAGGCAACCCCTCGGACACATATTGGAGCAAATGAGTTTAGATTGGGAAATATGTTGCCCTTGGAACTCGGTGCCAAACAACTCAAACTAAATCAAGTCCACAATATTCTAAATGGCACAGCCCCCGTTTACTTAAATACTGCTTTCAAATTAACAACATCCCAAAATAATATTAACACAAGATGCAGTACAATGTCTCTTCAGATACCTCAAGTTAAATCTTTTGGAAAAAAATACTTTTAATTATACAGGAATATTGGCTTGGAACGAATTACCAACTGAAATTAAGTGTTTAATGAGCAAGTTTCTCTTCAAAAAAGCTATAAAACAATTATTATTTGACAATCTTAATGACCAGGAAGCAAGTTCGTACATTCTTTTTAACCAGGTCATATACTTTTCAAGTTATATATATATATATATATATATATATATATATATCTTTGTTTGTAACATTCATTTAGGTAATTATTGCAGGAATCTATTCATTTGAATTTTTGTCTATTCCACCATCTGCCATATACAATAATATATCTGTGATTTTTCTCCTCAAGACCACAATGGAAATAAGTGTTTTCACTTTCTTATGCTATCCTGGTACTTTAATGTATCTACGTATTTTAGTGTTATTATATGTATTTACAGTAGTGTACAAAATAAATCAAATGAAATATATATATATATATATATATATATACGAATGTCTATTATTAAACCAGATACAGAGTTATATAAAACTGTTTTATTTCGTATCGTATCAGCGATATTCGCGTGACGTTGGGGAATTCTAACACGTACATTGTTGCCATGATTCAATGGCATTCCGAGGTCTTCAAACTCTCCATACATATTCCTATGTTGCATATTTAAGTTGTTCTCGGGTGGCTGACCTTGTTTTACATGGCTTGTGGCCGGATAAAATCACTTTTAAACACCGATATGTTAATAGTTTATAAATCCCTTTATCCTTAATTTCTTCTGCACCATGAAGAGAGGATTGATGCGACATCGAAATTATTGAATTATAATCGATTCTTATTTTAAATGACATCAGTGACCTTGAGCTTCTTCAAATGGATCAACTATTTCTGATAGCCCAGCGGATCATTGCACTATAAATATCCAAGTTGTGGGTTCGAATCTGGTTCATATCGGTTTTTGTGTGAAGCCTCTCTATGGAGTCGGCCCATAGCTATGTATGCTTTAGATGTGACCAGTGGCGAGGTTCTAAACCAAGCCTTTGGACCAATACAATAACGGGATGTTTCATCAGGAAAGAGACAATTTGATAAACAAACGGCAGACGTTTATTTCTTTCTAAACAATAGCTCAACAAAAGTGCAACAAAACATCGAAAGTAAAATTCTCAAACAAATCTGAAATATCTTCAAACTGCACACCAACCGAAAAACAAAGAACACAAAACCGAACGAACAATAAACATATTTCTAGTACATCAGAAGCTAGTTGTAAAGGAAATGAAACTTTGTGCTATGCCAAGATCTGCCTACGATGGATCAGAAGTTATGCAGACTCGAGTGACGATGTGTTGTGATTTGGGTTGATTTTACGAGTCTTTGTGGCAGTCTGTCGTCATGGGAACCTGAAAACAATACGACAATGAACGAGTGGTTTAGCCGAAGGGAACACAAGCACAGAATATTTGGGAAAACCTCGTTATCGATTAAATCTAATTTTTATAAATATATTTCCGGGTTTGCAATGAAACACTCATTTCCAAACGGTAGTTATCACAACAAATGTAACTCGTAGTAACATATTTAGGGGTCATCTCGATTAACATCAATAATAACTTCATTACTATCTTTATTTTGTTGTTATTATTATCAACAAAATATTTTTACTACTATATTATCATTATCATAATAATTCGATAATATTTTCACCGTGATTTCTACGATTTTAATAGGAAAAACAAACAAATCTGTATAGTAAAGGATTCTTGGCAATCGCAATCGTTTAAAAAGGATGCTATTTTAATCGTACAAACCTCTACAGAACCAGGATTCACATTCTTCAGCAACTTGGCGAAATTCAACACGCAGCCGATGACCTCATCTCGTTCGCAGTGCAGGTGATAGGCCAATGATCGGATGCAGCTTTCGCTGCTCAAATCGGCCACTTCGTTTAGTGTCTGCTGAGCCAGATAGATGGCAGCAGCGGCCTTCACCGACGGCGGACAGTGGACAACGTGGACGCACGGAAGTGTCAAGTTGAGGATCTGTCTACTGAGGACTCCGACCTGGAAATAAACATCCATATACAACTCAAATAGGGAGAGCAACTGGCACGTTATGACGATCGCGTTAATCTGTATACGTTATGATATTGCGATGGCGTCGATGTATGATGATTGAGAACATGGCCGTCTGTGTTGTTATAACATGTTCATCAGACCATTATTCAATTTTAAACACATTTATTAATAGACTGTGCCAACTTACAAAATTATAATATCTATCAACAAATTAACAACATCATTCATGTACGTCGTTTTCATTGATTGGGATCGTGAATGATGATAATTGATGTTTTACGGCCACTTTTGTGCACATGGTAGGCTAAATGGGCTGAGCGACCTACAAAGGTAATGAAGCGAAGTCAAAGATGAAACAGCCTTCAGATATGCCCACGCCTAGGTTCGAACTCAGGTGGTAGTGATCTGTGATCCAACGCGCTACCAGTTAGACTACGGAGGCGCTCCAAACTGAGATGGTGAAAGATGTTTCTTAAACAGATTGTATAAAGTAATCATCACCATCACCGCCAACCATCACCAATAAACATCACCCGCCGACAACCATCACCAATAAACATCACCGCCGACAACCATCACCAATAAACATCACCGCCAACAACCATCACCAATAAACATCACCGCCGACAACCATCACCAATAAACATCACCGCCAACAACCATCACCAATAAACATCACCGCCGACAACCATCACCAATAAACATCACCCGCCGACAACCATCACCATCACCGCCAGAAACGGATCAAATAAATCACCGACATTTGTGTTCTTGCCGATCACTTCCAGACCCCGATCCAGAAATGGAATTGGTGTCGGTATATGGAGCTTAAATTTTAGAGTGTTCAGTATTCTCATCTCCATCTGGATAACATCATCAAAGGTATATGTGTCGTCTGTAAGAGAGATCAGATCCTGAATCTGAAAGAGAAAAGCGTGCTTATAAAAGCGTGGACGGATTTACGCAAGCACGCATACGCACACGCACGCATGCAGGCACATACACACACACGCACACTTTTCAATAGCAGCCAATGTCCGACGCTATACGTCGTCTATTTATCGGCAGAAAATCGGTCGGTTACTTTGATTTTGGCGAAAAAGTGGTTCAGAATGCACCAAATACTCGGTTTTTACCAATCTTTTCAGGGGAGAGCCCCATACCCCTCTTCCGACGGAGATGAGCCACTCCCGAGTTTACGTGACTGCCATTACCCCACGGCCAGCTCTTCACTAACACCCTCCCCTATCCAAACCTCTCCCCAGCAACATCGAGGCAATGGCATCGCGATGTTTTTACAGGCCACCAAGAGTTGATGCTTACTTTTTTATAAGGGGTCATCTATTCTACTTCCTACTGGCAAGGTTGTACACATACTCACACTTGGTGTCATCGTCTCATTATATTTAGAAGCCAGTAGTAGACAGGTGATCCCTAATAGCTGTAACTCGGTCAACTCCAGAGAGTCTACCATCAGAAATCTATCCAACATCTGGACGGCGAGATGTAGCGTCTCCTGATTTAGACGAAGGTAATCCTGTATAAAGAGAGTGACAGAGATTGATATATATATATATATATATATATATATATATATATTTATATATATGGTTATACAGATCGAATGAGAGCTTATTAATGAAGGAAACAGCCATTAAAGACAGGTAACACTAGAAGTGGACACCACAGATCTGTGTATAAATGATATTTTATCTTTGATAGATAGTCCGAAGATTCACACCAACAACAATGTGATGATGACTCACCTGGATTATAATTAGCCAATCAACGAGTACGGCACGATGGATTCCTTTGTTAGGACAACAATCTGGAAACTTCGACGAGAAAAGGAGATGCTTTTCCTGAGTCTGGATCGGGAGGGAAATAGATTTATAAACGCCGCTGAAGTACTATCGTGAACGAAGCAACGTTCTTATTAATAGTTAGTTATAGGAGCGAGATGGAGAGAAATGCTCGTATTTCTTCGAGTCAGCCTGCCATTATATTGTAATTTATAGTCCATCTTGTGTCAAACACACCAACACACTTTAATGATGATGATGGGCTAAATGGGCTAAATGGGCCGAGCGACCTCCAAAGGTAATGAGGCGAAGTCGAAAATGAAACGCCTTTCAGATATGCCCACGGTGACATTCGAACTCGGGTGGTAGTGATCTGTGATCTAACGCGCTACCAGTTAGACCACGGAGGCGCCAAAATACTTTAATGTAATTTGTGCGTCCAATTTATTTATCAAATCAATTAAAACACTTCGCTGCCATTTCTACAAACACGGTATGTGGTCATACAAGGTGCAGTTTTTAGACCAAAACGATCACACACTGAAGGCAAAATGGCTCGTACCTTGGCATACTTAACGATGGTAGCCGTGTATAAGGATGACGTCATCTTATCGTGATCTATGTAGTCGATGGCAATGACACCAGGTGGCAGCTCCGTCATACAAATGTCGTGTGCATTAACCTTCAGGATGGCCAGATCAATGGAATCTGATTGAAATGATGACAAAGAGATGGAGATTACTGATTTTTTGGTTTGTCGTTGAAATAATATTTCCGTAAAGAACTCGTGTAACGGCGTTGAAGTCGCTCCCACAGATCCAATGGGACTTCATCGCGTGCAAACTCACGACTACAGCATGCTGTTGGCAATATCACTTTGGAAGAGGATTCCACGGCGACGTATGAAATAATATTTAAATCAACAACTTGGAATAGAAGAGTAGCGAGGAGATTAGCGAAGCAGCATACTTATTAGATATATGAGGAGTTTTTACTTTTCTAGCTTGATGAAGAACATCGACTCACTTCTCTTTAAGGCCTTTGGAATCTTCACCACAAACGTCGTTGGTACGACGCGTCTCTTAGGGACAACGCTAACTGAAACGATCAAAACGACCATCGGCTCGAAACGTGATCTATAATACACATTCCAGAAAGAGAGCTGGATCATTTTTTATTATCAAGATTCATGAATGATGGCTACTTGTTATCCTACAAATTAACTTTCTTAATCTTTTAATGACCAATTTTGGACCGGAGTTTGCACATTTTAAACAAACATCAAACACTCGCCAAAGCTACTCGCGCAGTATACAACTTGTGTGTTAGTATCGTGTACCAGCTCGATAACAACACCCGACAAATACATCTTACGTTTGGAACTTCGTTTACAATCGTCTCCCCTCGGTTCGTTTTCCTCATCTATTTGGGTCCGATGCGTACCAAAGCGTTCGCGTTTCATCATCTTCATCTGGTTGTTTTGATTTTCCGCCATCATCGGCCGACTCTGTTTAAGGAAGACGCGAAGAGGATCTCTATTTAGATCAAATCTTTACTATTCGTGTATAACATATAAACCACAACTCCTGACCCACTTCGGATCACTGGATATATCCGATTTAACACAGACTGATCCTGAATATGCATCTTGTTTGGTTACAAACAAAAGTGATAAAGTTCTATATATGTCCGTTTAAAACGTTACCTTCAATGGTTGTTTTCGCTTAGATTTTAAACAGCGGACTTCGCATTGTTTGCATTTCTCGTCTCCCCGTTGGACATACGTCGATACTCCGGCTAGAACTTTCCACATCTTGGACGAGCGGTTTTGAACTCTGGACAGAATAAATTGCGTATACAATATGAGAGTTGAAATCGTAATTGCTTAGGATGCTCTCTCTCTCACGCGCGCTCTCTCTCTCTGAAAAAATGCCAAAATTCCATGAATATTTCTGTTATACCGAAGAGTCGTATTAGGTATTACTATTTAAAATAAATGGCTTTGTTGGATATTTTTCCATAAAGCCGTTACCCAGCCTTATGTCTCGTGGGTGACTGGCTCCGAGGCTATAACAATTCACCCACCCACCCACCCAATGACCAAAGTAAAGTTGGGAGAATGTTGGTCTAATCTCCAATCTTCCAAGTTGAGTTGAGTTGTTTTTAGTCTCGTTGCTGGTTAAAAGTGGGTCATATGACAGAAGGACATCCGCCTAGTGAACTAAATACCACAAATACAGGTATGTGCTGGATTCGAACCCATAACCTGCAGGTTTGCAGCGGAGTGATCCAATTACTGCGCCGAAAGATTCCCGAATTTCTAAGAAAAGATTCGTATAATATAATATAAAACACGTACTGACAGTAAAGACCAATAGTATAGCCCCTAAAACACGTACTGACAGTAAAGACCAATAGTATAGCCCCTAAAACACGTACTGACAGTAAAGACCAATAGTATAGCCCCTAAAACACGTACTGACAGTAAAGACCAATAGTATAGCCCCTAAAACACGTACTGACAGTAAAGACCAATAGTATAGTCCCTAAAACACGTACTGACAGTAAAGACCAATAGTATAGCCCCTAAAACACGTACTGACAGTAAAGACCAATAGTATAGCCCCTAAAACACGTACTGACAGTAGGGATCTGCGAGTGAGTCAGCGATTTATTTTCGTTTAGCATCGGTACTGGTTGACTGACTTGGTACGGAAATGAGATGTTTGGATGAAAGATCCCACAGACACAGACAACACTTAGATTCGATAAGGGTTCGTTGTTCTCTTATCACAAACATAGAAGATATTTATATTTCAATGCATCTATATATATATATATATATATATATATATATATATATATATATATAAATTCTCTTTGAATGTAATCACAAAAAAAGATAAATCATTCATTGCTTACCTTAATTACGATCTTTGTTGTTAGTAGCCGACTAATACGTTGCCAGTATTATATTTGTTGTTAATCCTATATGACATTAGGTATATATGTATGTATGTATGTATGAGTTTCGGACGTGAGTAGAGCTGTTTATTAGCAACTGATTGCTATTTACTCTCGCATTACTAAAGTGAACTCGCCTTAACTCGTCGACTCGGCTGCAGTTTGTTGTTGTTGTTGTTGTTGTTGAGGTATTAAGTCATTCTCACTTGCCGAAACGAGATCGATGTTTTAACAGCTCACATTTCCCAGATTAATGTGCTGTACATGTCGTCAACTCTGGAATGGTAATGATGTGGAGAAGTAGCGAAGTGAGTTCAAACTGATATTACTTGTTTGTTTTTGTTTTGTTCAAAACTTTGAGTCGCTGTGTGTAGTTTTATACTAGAGCTAGGCTAAGAATCAGCTACAGTCCAGATCCAGGTATCTGCCTCGGATGGTCATGCCTATCCCAAATAAATGTGGACTAGGGATGTTTCGTTCAGGAAGCGGACGTTTTATGGAATACTCGTCCCGCTCCTCTAAATTAGAGAGATGAAATTTATTGGCGTCATCTGTTGAGATAATAATAATAATAATAATAATAATAATAATAATAATAATAATAATAATACTTTATTAAAACCACCAGAAATTGATGAAATCGAGTACACAGAAGCATACATTAGACAATGTCGATAAACAAGATTAAAATGACTTAGTAAGCATTACAGTTAAAATGTCCGGTTCTGATCATGGCTTTATAAAATGTTCGTGCATTACGAGATTCTTCAAGATGTCGACTACACTGTCATGACTAGTGTGCTGACTAGATTTCAATAGTCTTGCAAATGCGGCTTCTATTGGTGATATTCCCATTCGAACCAGTAGCTCCACAATAGTTTCTGTACATAGCTTCTTGTGAAGCATATATTGAGCCAGTAAAATTATACAGATGTCTTTCATTTGGGAGTCTACTTTAAAGATTCTGGAGAACAAAGACGTATTGTTTGTTGTCGAATAACTGTTTGCAGTGGCTGTAATTCTAGAGCATTTAATATGGCTGTGTGATGATTGCGCTTAAGAACTCCTATGCATCGTTTGACCAGTGTTCCTTATAGTGACTCCATCTGATTCAAGCTCTTACTACTGATGTCTACACAGTCTGTGCCATAGGTCAGCATTGGACAGCACAGGGTACGCCATACGTGAGCCTTCACGTCACTGCCTAGTCCAGGCTAAGACATGCCACTACCCTGGAATCCAAATGTAGTGCGTCGGCAGGCCTTCATTCGTTCTTCTATGTGAGTTTCATATTTCGCACCTGAGTGGAATGTGGTGCCAAGAGTGTTCACACTTTCGACTGTGTCCATGATCTGTGTGCCTAGGTTCAAATGAGGTTTTGCACTAAGGAGACTTTTACCGATCATGACGCACTAAGATTTAATTACGTTATAGGAAAATCTCCAGGTTTGCGAATATTTCAGGCACATGTTGATGAGAGTTTGTACCTCAGTTACTGTAGTACTAATAAGGGTGCTACCATCTGGCTATGCCATCTGATACAAGGCAATGAGCAAGTTATTGATGAATACGTTAAAAAGCCATGGCGATAAAAGAGAGTCTTGTCGTGTACCTCTGCTTGTGTCGAAGTTCCATCTAATTACAGCTCGGTTGTTGGTGTACCAATTGAAGAGGAATGTCCAATACGGTATTTTCAGTATATGTATGAGTTTATGGGATAATCCATGATGGGAAATTGTATCGAAACATTTCTGGGCGTCCAGTGTGCAGACATATGCTGGATTTCCTTAGTTGTTCAAAACTATGGGGACGTCATTGAGGAGACTACATGCTAAAGATGTACCCGGGATAACTCCGAAGCATCGTTTTCCATGCATAACGTCACTCTTTCAGCGGCGGGAAATCACGTAATTTCAAATTTGAAGGTATGAAAAATGAAGGTATTATTAATTATTATACATCATAAGTATAAGTATGAAGGTGTGTTAATAATGATTTTAGTGTTCTCAACGATCCAGATCTTACATCCCCTTATTGTAATAATTATATTGATACCGAATTCCATCTATGGCATCCTGAAAATATTTTTAATTGGACGTATAACATGGTGGGACACACCGACTGAAGTACGCAGTTGTTAGAGTACTGCGCTGCAATCGTCCATGTTGTCAGTTCGAATCCTACTCGTGCCTGTGTTTGTAGGATGTAGTTTCCCTCAGTGGTCGTCCATTAACCATATGTCTCAGATTTAATAACTGAACCGATTATATGTTATGATTAGAGCTCTCTAACATTAACGATGTTACATCCTTGTTTTATAAACCTTCATGTTGTTAGGTCGAACTCGGCATATTTGATGTATTTGTGAGAAATGGTTTTATTAGCAAATCATTCCTCAGAGCTTAGTAATAAAGAACTAAATATAACACTCGTTTACTCTATTAGATGGTGAGATAGAAAGTCTAATATGGTTGAGATTTATGATCATGGTTATATATATATATATATATATATATATATGTGTGTGTGTGTGTGTGTGTGTGTGTGAGGTGTATACAACTATCTTCTCTCTCTCTCTCTCTCTCTCTCTCTCTCTCTCTCTCGCACACAGGCACGCACACACACACGCACACACATTACACATATTTCGAACCCAGAATGGAACTGAGATCAGCATCTGTGGTATCGAAATATTTTATGTATAGGCTACCTTTGAGCCACAGCAAATTACTGCTGAATGTAAACTGCGGTGTCAAAATGCACACACTGATGAGCAGTCCAAAAGCATGTATAGGTCTACGCATATATGTATCGATATTTGGAAGTATAGAACATTTTATATTTAGATTAATGTATGTATAGTTATATTTAGATTTATGGGCGTAGGTCTCAAAGGATGTTTAGATATGTTGATGTTCTGTGCCTGTTGCCTCTATATATGTATCCTAAAAACACACACACACATTAGACACATGCTTATTTACGTACATGGTTTGAAGTATCTCTCTCCTTGTATACGGAATCTTTCTACCATCAAAATATATGTTACGCCTATACATCGAGCTAATTAAATTGTGACAATAACGTATGCTTTCATATCTCTGAGGGCGCCAACCTGGCCTAGCTGTTAGCGCGGTTGGCCATAGATCTATAGCACCTGGATCCAAATCCCGGCCGGGCTATGTCAGAAGGGTGTTTCATCTTTCACTTCGCCTCATTACCTCTGTAGGTCGCTCGGCCAATTTAGCCTACCTTATGGCCCCTAAAACAGCACCATTAAAATTTTTCATATCTCTGTCATAATGTTCATCGTTTCACGCCATCTGCTGATATATCTACAACTGCTATCAATATCATATTATACTACCACGTTATGACTACGATAATTTAGCACTATTTATTTTCTGTGACTCAAATATTCCGTTTCACGTCACAAGGCCATACCACTATCATCATTTATTCAATCTGGATACTGGCTGTTTATTGTCTCAATTTTGTTTTTGTTTTACCTACTGACTTGAAAATACATACCACACCCCCCTCTCAATTATCGCATTAAATATTTGTTTGTTTGGATGTTTGAGTTGTTAATAGAAAGGCTCGTGTCTGCGTTATTTCAATAATGAGCAAAATTATGAAAAACTGAACTCTGGGCTATAAACATTTTCTTTTAGACCACCCAACCCAACCCATGCCTCCGTGGTCTAGCGGTAGCGCGTTGGATCACAGATGCCTACTACCCGTGTTCGAATCTCGGCGTGGGCATATCTGAAGGATGTTTCATCTTTGACGTCCCTTCATTACCGTTGAAGGTCGCTCGGCCCATTTAGCCTACCATGTGCACAAACGTGGTCGTAAAACACCAATCACCATCGTCATCAACGCATCATGAAATCAGTGTACTATAAAAAGTATTGATAAGCTAAATGTGCTCCGGGCATATTATACCAATTTCGATGTTCTAAATTTACGCGAGTATCAGAAACAAAGTCGCAGCTTTCCATTTCTTTTCTGATGACGAGTAACAATTCCGATTCACGTACGATCTATTAGTATTGAGCCATGACGCGGACATTGTACAAAGCTTGTACACGACGGAACATGATGTTTATGAAGTTCTCAATGTTTATCTTGATACATCGTGCCAGAAACTGGTTAGTGCCAGCCATAGATTTACCAAGTTCATCACATTTTATGGTGTCAGGCATTTACAATCACAGAAATGGTTCACACCTGGAGACACACCAGGACAGATAATGCGCAATATATATATATATATATATATATATATATATATATATATCATACTGTACTAACCTATACTGTACACAATTCTGGTATGATTCTTCTGAAACCCTCATGAAAAAACTATGTGTAGGCTATAATAATAGCCTTAGGCGACTAATGAAACTGGATAAACATTGTAGTGTGAGTGAAATGTTAGTTCACAATGGCATACCTGCCTTTGATGAATTACAAAGGAATCGTATTAAAACTTTTATCCATAGGCTTCAGTCCAGTTCAAATAGTAATATTATGAGTGTTGTTTTATCTTCTGTTCCGTTGTCTTCTCTTATCTGGAAGCTAATGGTTTAATACTTTACACACTAGCTAATGATATTCTATGATCAGTATCTCCTCTGTTTTAATTATGTTTGTGCCCCACTGATAACTTGTTTGTTTTTTAATGTGATGTTATGTTATGTTATGTTATATATATATATATATATATATATATATATATATAAGTTTAAGACCAGACATGATTTCCAAGCCTTTTTATCCTATGACGTCAGATGGCATAATTTAATATTTAATTGCATTATCCAATTTTGGATTATGGAATAATAAGACTAGTGACAATTTGTTGATTATTTGTCTACTGATGTCGGCGTCGTTGGGCGTTTTTTTCCCCAGCCGTCTCTACATCCATAGAATGGGCAAAATGTCTTCTTTGACAGAGGTTCGAACAGCGCAAATAGTTACTTTACATGGAGAAATACACACAGAAAGCGATCATGTTGCCAAATTGCGGTGCTCCAAGACAACGGTGCACAATCCTATAATGAAATTCAATGCTAATGGCCCATTTCATGACAGGGAAAGGTCTGGTGGTCTACGGAAGATTACGTCCAGGGAAGACCACACAATCAGACAGTTAGAAATGCGATCGCCAAAGACCACCTGTAAGAAGATCGGTGTTATTTTACGTTTAAAAGATACAACGATAAATTCCTGCACCGTTTTTTAAGACATCTCAGCAAAGAATTTGGACTGAATTCCCGCAGGCCGGGATGAAAACAATACATGACACCGGTGATGAAGAATAAGAGGATAGACTTTGCCAGATGTCATCGCCCTTGGAATCTCGCTGAGTGGAAGACTAATTTAGTTTTCTGACAAATGCGCCATGTAGCAATTTGTACCTCGCCACATGCACATTAGATGGCCATTAGGTACGAGTTTTGATAAGAAATGTCCTGTAGCAAAATGAAACACCCGCCGAGCCAAATGATTTGGACTGACATGTAATGCCGTGGTGCTGCTGGTCTGTATTTCATCCCGTCTAACACCACTATAAAGCGTGTGTGAAATTGCCCAAAGAGAAGCCCAAACTGCACATGCACGTCCACGGCCCCGCGATCTTCATGCGAGATGGCGCTCCTTGTCACCGATCAAAGGTACTCGCTGACTTCCTGAAGAAAAACAAGATCTCCGTACTGGAATGACCCGGGAACAGCCCATATATCAGCCCAATGGAGAATGAAGGATAACGTGGCATACAAGTAACCGTGAAGTGCTGAAAACCCGAGGAAAACAACCAAGGAAGTTTGGGACGCTGAAATCACTGAGGAGTACTGCGAATCTTCGGTATCCAATATGCCGTGTCGCATCCAAGCAGTCATTGACAGCAAAGGAGAACATACTAAATGCTTAAAAGTAGTGACACCGACACATTTAGATGTCGCCAAGTTTCAAATTGTGTTGTATTTTGCTTCTCGTGAAATAAACTTATATATTTCGTACGACCACAGTTTTATCAATTTCATTTAAAACCTTTGTCTGGTCTTAAAGTTTTGGAAATGGATCACAGATCACTACCACCCGTGTTCGAATCTCGGCGTGGGCATATGTGAAGGGTGCTTCATCTTTGACTTCCCTTCATTACCTTCGGAGGTCGCTCGGCCCATTTAGCCTACCATGTACACAAAAGTGGCTGTAAAATATCAATCATCATCATCTTCTACCTTATTAATATTAATATTAATATTGTTTTATTATATTGTCTCAAAAGCCCCCCTTTCATAAGCGAAGTAGCCGCACTAAGAACGTTCACATATCAAACTGTCATGATATGTTTAAATAATTCTTCGCTGGCTGTGAAGAATGCATACAGTCTTTTAACAGTCCAACTGCCACGGTAGCATATGGCTAATTATAGTTGATGTTAGTTGGATGTAAAATAACGATCCCAGTTCGGACGACTCGGAAATACTACTTCAGATGTTGTTTATAAAATAAACCATAATGAGTGGTCCATTGTTTGAAACGACCACCTGTATATTACGGTCACCTGATGGGATACTTATCGTATGTTCTATTGGCTTACAAATGTGTAGCCAGCGGTTTGTCTCGTCTGACAACTTGCCTATTCCAGTCAGAACAAGCAAATATGTTTTTTGTTTTGTTTTGTTATTTGTTTGTTTATTTCCGTTTGTTTTGACAGTCACCTTACCATCTGCCGCAATCTATTATTTGTTCAGATGAATGATCAATTTGTTATCATCACCGCGGTTAATGAACTTTGACCATGACCCTTCATCATCATATTTGATCGTAACAGTCACGTGACCGACTACCCTTTTATAACTATAGGCCGTCGTTCGTATGACGTCCACGTGATTGATGGCTGTCATCGATTAATGTCACGACAGTCTAATGATCGATTGCTGTCATGGGCCAATGGCTCTGTTACTTTGACCTCCGCCCTCAGTAGGTCACCTTTGATGACCCTGTTAGGAAATGACGACAGATGTCGATGACAGAAGAGAAACCATAAACAGTTGATCTGTGTCTGGATCAGCTGTACAGACAGACAGACAGACAGACAGACATACATCATCTAGATAATTTATTCACGGTTCGTGTTTCTCTAATACTATTTACTTGTAGAATAGACATTTTGTAATATGGTGTGAGAAGCGGTGAGAGTAAAGAAACCATTTACTCTCATCCCCTCCCTCTCTCCCACACCCTCCCTCTCTCTATTTCTCTCTCTCCTCCACCCTCTCTCTCTCTCTCTCTCTCTCTCTATATATATATATATATATATATATATCCCTCGGTCTCTCTCTCTCTCCCTCTCTCTCTCCCTCCCTCTCTCTCTCCCTCTCTCTCTCTCCCCCCTCTCTCTCTGCTATTCATACCTTTTATTGTCGCCATTAATCAACACAGATAAATAAACCACCCTCAGCCAGTCTGTGTACGTCGATAATTATTTTATTTTTGACGAATTCCTTTCAAAATTCGAATGTTGACACGTCCACAATAGAACATACAGAGACTGGTCATGTCAGTTAGCTGTCAGGTAATGACTGACCCAAAATTTTACATTCTTCAGTGAGGTCACGCTGAACAGTTGTCAAATAAGACCATAATAGCAGCCTCGGATTGACAGACGTGTTACGTTTTTCTTGGCTGTCAACATTAAATATTTCATTGGAAGTTTTTAATCGAAATGATCATCTTTTAGTTGTTGTCAGTAACAACAATAGCTCGCGTCAGTTTAACAATAAGTTCACGGCTTTTGTTTCAGTTCTCCTTGATGTCATGTTGTTTTACAGTGAAGCCGGCAGCCGGGATGTTTCAATAAATAAATAAATTAATTAATTAATTAATCAATCAATCGATCTATCGATCTATCGATCTATCTATCTATCTATCTATCTATCTATCGATCAATAAATAAATAAATAAATAAATAAATCAATCAATCAATCAATCAATCAATCAATCAATCAATCAATCAATAAATAATAATAATAATAATAATAATGTATCTATAATGTTCGAGGTTGAATCAGAACTTAAGGGATCATCATCTTCATCAATCTCCATCTCGAGCTCTGAAAGATGCGATGACAGAGGAGCAACGCGCTTTAATCAGGTACAGAACATCACACACCTGTAATCACCTGTAAACGAAACTGATGTTGCCGAATTCCCTGCATGCACGACCGACTGACCGACCGACCCACCGACCGACCCACCGACCGACCGACCGACCGACCGACCGACCGACCGACCGACCGGGCTTCATGATGACGCCACGGAGACTCACACACGAAAGGGTCAGTGAAAGTCTTTGTTCTTTGACAAAGGCATCGCCACTTCGCGTGCATCTATCGGGATGAAGTAACTCGCTAGCTCTTTGTAGATTAAAGTCTCGCTAATTAATCTTTGTGGCGAGATGTTTGCTGTCAGTTGTATTTGTCGATGAGTCTTGGCCAAATTCTTTCCCCGGAAGGTTAACTTAAACGTGTGGACGATTATTCTGTGGAGTAAGTACCGTGTTCAAGTACCATGTCGACAAAACCCAATCTCGTAAACGTACTCATCTCGAACCCTTATCGGGATAGATTCAAGTGTAATACAAGTTCCTCAATCATTAAATTTCAAATTTGCGATAATTTAGTCCAGTTCTGGAAACTCATAGTTTAGGTCACCCCTGTTCATTTCCGCTCAGTTCATATAGGTCAGTTTAAATAGGTCGGTTCAAAAACCTTTATCAAAAGTACAATAAATGAAAAAGAGACTGTGAAAAGATCAATGTTTATTTTGGGGACAGATACTCGCATCCTTTTTTTGTATAAATTGATCTTATTTATATAGGATTGATGATGGTTGATGTTTTACGACCACTTTTATGCACAAGGTAGGGTAAATGGGCCGAGCGACCTCCAAAGGTAATGAGACGAAACAGTCTTGAGATATGCCCACGCCGGGATTCGAACACGGGTGGTAGTGATCTGTGGTCCAACACGCTACCGCTAGACCGCTTAGTTCATATGTCAGTTTAAATACGTTCAAACTTGATAAAAACATAAGAAAGAACGCAATAAGTCAACCTGTATATATATATATATATATATATATATATATATATATATATATCGCGTCCATAGCCTAAATGGTAGTGCTGTTGAGCACAGATCTATAGCATCTGGATTCAAACCCGGCCGAACGATGTCAGAAGGATGTTTCATCTTTAACGTCGCCTTATTAATTTAAATGTGCTAGATTAACTGCTGGCAGCCACAATTAAGTCCTTATCATAATAAACCTGGAGTAAATGTTAGCAATCTTATTTCTCTAACTGGCAATGAGCGGGCGAAGTTTTTTGTTTGTTTAATGTTAATTCAATTGTTAATACATCATCTTCCGATTTTAAATATAAATTTATTAAGGTTTTTGGCACCCTCGTCAGAGACAAGTTAGGAATTTACCAAGGAATATGAATTTTTGTAATCTGTATTGACTCCTTACATGATGACCAGAAGGTTGAGGTCTCATTATTGGTATGTTGTCTGAATGTTCAATCCTGAAGGAATAAAGCCACTCTGTGGCTGATTATGTTGTATCACAAGTATTGACGTATTAGCACTTACTGAAACGTGGCTCGGATCTGACACTGATCAGCTCACCATAAATGAGTTGATTCCTACAGGTTATAAGTGTAAACATATTCCTCGTAAAAGTAGCAGACGTGGTGGTGGTATTGAGCATACTCTACAAATCGGGACCGACTGTCACGGTGAATAAGTCAGAGACAACGGAGATGTACACTCATTTTAAAAATATGGACTGTACCATAAATATAGGTAAGGTTACGGTTAAATTTTCTATTATATATTGTCCCCCCCCCCCATTCTAAACAAAATGGCTTTAGAAACTCATTATTCTTTGTGAATGGTCTAAATACTTAGATAACATAACTATTATCTTATATGATGGGATAATAACTGGTGATTTAAATTTCCATGTGGATATTAGGTCAAAAGTATATTGGATTTCCACGGATTGACAAAGGATTGACAAAGGAGGCCACACAATAGATTTGGTCATTTCTAGGAATCGAACTCCATCATAGTAGGCGTTCCTTTTGTATGTGATCCTTGTCTCAGTAGCAACAAAGGTAAGTCCTTCGGCGATCATCTCACTATACAATTCGTTATTAATATGAACGAGCCGGGTTGAATGCGAAGAAACATCATCACACACAGAAACGTGAAATATTACATAATTTATGGAGAATTTACAGTCATCTCAAGACCTGAGCGGATGTGAGTGATAAGTTGATGAGCTAGTAGAATACTATAACAAACGCGGCCAAAGTATCGATATTCATCACGCTTCCTGTTAAATAAATAATCAAATGGAGACCGGAAACTCCTTGATACTCTGATCCGCTTTAACACGGTAAAAACAATGTGGAGGAAACCAGAGGCAATATGGCGCCGAACTTCCTCTATGTTGCACTTTGAAATATACACTTTGAAATATATGTGGAAACCTCGCCTGCTTCAAAGAACTATTATCTACCGTAGGTTTAAAGCCATTGTCAGATGACATTAACGGTAGTAAACTGTTTACAAACCCGAGTACCACCCTGTCAGAATATGATACAGCAATACGTAGTGTTATCCACAAACACGCACCATTTAAAAGACACACCATGGTCTTGGCCTCTACAGTTCCATGATTTAACGATGACATCAGTGAAGCCAAATGTGTCCTCAGATAACATGAAAGAAAATGGATAAGAACCCGACTAAATGTTCACTGGCAGATATTCCAGCACCTGAGATTACACCTGAAGGATCTTATTGACGCTAATAAGACATGTTACTTCAATAGTAAAATCACCGAGTGAGCAAGATATCAGAAAACTCTCTTTACGATTGTGAACAACATTCTTCATGTAATGGATAATGGCTCACTGCCGTCATATTCTTCAGCAACTCAGTTTGCTGAAATATTCAATCAGATCTTCCTGACAAAAATCGAAAGAATCTGCCATGAATTGATAGTAAAAGTGCTGATGGTTCAAACTTTGATTTGACGCTGACAGGAGCATTTCTACTCCATACGTTTAGACCAGTTACTTGTGACAAAATTCTGAAAGTAATCAGAACATCCTGGTCCACTTCTTGTTGCCTGGATCCATGGCCTCCTTGATTGCCCTTGATTGCCGAAGTAACATATCGATCTTATTGTCACGTGCAGTCTGTCTACAAAGCGATTCGTTACACTGATTCAACACTCCTACATGTCCAAAATGATCTTCATAGTGCTATGGACAGGAACACGGTCATTCGTAGTGCTGCCTGATCTATCTGCGGCTTTTGACATCGTAGATCATGGGATTCTCTTACATCGCATACAGACTGGATTGGGTATAGGAGGAACAGCTCTGAATATTGAATATTATTTTTATATGGATGATACCCAACTCTATCTATCTTTTGATCTTATCAACTGACAGAAAAATTCAGACATGGATGACTAGAAATAAGAGAATTAATCACCCTTCATTCGTCAAGACATTAATGTTGAACACATTTAGGAAGGAACTGCTGCAATCAGTCCTACCTTGTCTTTCTATTGTCATTTAACTATGGGAAATCATGTTCGAACGATCTGTTCTGCTGCTGATTACCATCTGAGATACATTTCGTCCATTAGAAAAGTGTTAACCGATGATTCTGTTGTAGATCTGGTCCATGATTCTGTTGTAGATCTGGTCCACGATTCTGTTGTAGATCTGGTCCATGATTCTGTTGTAGATCTGTTCCATGATTCTGTTGTAGATCTGGTCCACGATTCTGTTGTAGATCTGGTCCACGATTCTGTTGTAGATCTGGTCCACGATGTTTGAGTCGTGCAGACTGGATTACTGTAACTCGTTGCTCTCCGGTATATCCAAGGGAACTATTCCATAAACTCCAACGAGCACAAAATATCCCAGCTACAATGATCACGGGGACTAAAAACACGAGGACATAACTGCAATCTTAAAGAGTCTACGCTGATTACCTTTGGAACAGGGCATAAAGTTCAAAATCCTGTCGTCTACTTTCAAAGCACCGAATCGTGTGACGCCCACGAAGACAACCGCAACTACGGCATAGTTCCAAGAATATTCTTATAGTCCTCAAGATTCACCTCAAGACGACGGGAGACCGGACTTTCCTGTAGCAAGATGCAACTGTATGGAATGTCCTCCCAGAAGCCATCAGATCCAGGAAGACTGTTGCAACATTCAAACGTCATGTAAAAACCTATCTATTTCAATTAGCTTATTCATAGTAATATGTTAATATCTAATCATGTATTACTGTAATAATAGTTAACCTTAATATACATATCATATTTATTATTATTGTTATTATTATCAATGTACAGCGCCTCTGAACAGTTTGCTGGAAATACTTAACAAATGTTTTATTGTTATTATTATTATTATTATTATTATATTTTAGATTAGCCTATTTATAATATTTATAAACCATTGTATTTTTGTCTAAAACGTGTAAGCTTAGAACATGTTTTAATTATGTTTTCAATGTAAAGCGCCTTAGAGCAATTCAAGTTGAATAAGGCGCTACAATCCTTTTTATTATTATAAAAATCTACAAATAGCCATTTAAAACATACCATTTCCGCTAGGTGTTAATAGAAATATATATTAATTTATCATTTATTTTGAAACATCAATAATTAAAAAAAACATATGTTACTGAGATGACTATGAGTTAATTTGAAGACTTGATATATGGGATACTTCATCCATTATGTACGTCATTGATTTTATTTCTAAACAGAATAACTGTTATATCATCTGGGGTATTAAAGATGATGATGATTATGATGATGATGATGATGATGATGATGATGATGGTGGTGTTGGTGGTGACGATGGTGATAGGATTAGTCACTAATGAGATAGCTGTAGATTGACCCCCCGCCATGTCAAGGCTTTATTTGTTTAACAAATAATCGTTTCAAGCTAAAGCTGGTACAGGTTTATGTGATCCTTTTCCCTACAAAGGTCCATAGAAATTAAATTGCCTTTTAAGCCTTTCGTCAATGTAAATCATATTTATATCTTTACCACCCGAACAAAACCAACTACGTTTACATATATAACTTAGAATTTTCATTGTGAAAGTGCATATTATCTATCTTGGTTATGATATCTTCAAGTATATGATTATCACATATGATATATATATATATATATATATATATATATATATATATATATATGTATGACACTAGTACAACATCACTATGTCAACTTGTGCTCGTACAAGATAGAAGCTTATAACTGTCACTTCATTCCAACATTTCATACAATTGTCTAAAAAAACAAAAACAAACAGATATAACGAGGTAATAAGATATAACCCCCCCCCCCCGATATATACTCCCCATAAACAAAACACCCCGAGCCAATTAACAGATGGACATCTGTCACACATTAAATATTTTTTTCTGGTTGTTTGATGTTTAAATTTTAAATATGATCGTAAGTAGCTAATTGAAGTAACTTCTATGATGGCAGTTACGCTTGCATCAATTTTGTTATGATTAGTAACCAAAGAAATATGATTAAAGAACTAAATTCTTTGATATTTTATGATTTGTTCAAAGTAGGACTACGAGTACCTGAAATAGAATGAGCTTTTGTTGACTTGATGAGGTAGCAATTTTAACTGGATATCAAATGATTCTTATATTCTAATACTACATTGCAATCGACTGACCCGGTGCTGATCTGATGCTGTCAGAAGAATACACTCATCCCTTTTTTATCAGATGAATCATTTCCGTTATTTGACCTTGGCCCTGTGGAGGATCAAATGTTATTATTCACCGCTGTTGGTAACCTTCAGATCGTAGCCGCGGTACAGCATCCTTCACTCATCACATGTGGAGTGTCTAAGACAGATTAGAAGAAGATCTTCCACGTCCCAATAACTAGGTCAAAGGTTGGCATCGTCGTATGTAGTCCAATGTTGACGGATACCAACCTAAAATATGGCACTTCCTCGACGTTGTACGTCGTGGGCAATCCCTCAACCGAGTCAGCATCACTCAAATTCTAGCTGGCCAAGCAGCCCCACCTCAACATGACAAGTACAAGGTCATCAGTGAGTAGCTAATGGCAGTTGTTGGTGATTATGAGAATCGTCCCGTCTTTGGTGTATTGAGGGATATTACTCACAACATCTATATGTAGACTGTATATTAGATATATTATTATTCTTGAAATTATTGACTTTTATATAACATGTTACTCATGAAATGTTGACAAAATATTTATTTTTAAATGTTTCACTTCCTCGCCCCAATATGTATTTTTTATGGGGGGATATATATCCTAGTGGGTATTAGGCATGGGGAGTTTTGTCCAGATTACCTTTGGTCCAGGGGTAATTGTCCGGGAGGGGGGGGGACAATATGTCCTGATAGGAGATAATAAAGATGTTCAGAACGTTTACATCTATCTATCCCCAAATCATTTAGCTTTGATAATATAATGTTTGAACTATTTTACAAGTTTGTCATCAGAAGGAGAATCAATCAATCAATGATCTCTACAGGTCAAAAATCGAGTTGCCAAATTGTTTGACTGCCACTTTGTTCAGTTTGTTTGAATGTTGTACAACACCTGAAGATCAGGCTTGATTTAAAACACATTATATTATGATGTATCGTAGAATGTTAAAAGATTTGTCCTGAAGCAGATTTGTCCTGAAGCATTAACCTTCCAATTACTTCATTCAGGGATTTTATTTATTTAAATTAATTCACCACTATCTGGTCAGCATAGTTCATAAACTGAAACATGACAAACACATTATTACCTGTATGTCTTATACAAGTTTAAAAGTCGCTGACTTTTAAGACTCTTTTGTCAGAATTATTGTGAGCAAATAAACAAACAAACTAACAAACAAACAAACTAACAAACAAACAAACACACATTAGTATTTATTTATATAGACGTATACCTTGCTCCGTTGCTTGTGGCCAACTTTCCAATTCAAATATCACTTGTGTCTACACGATGTTTCAGCCTATAATACATTTCTCTCGTTGGTCCAATTTATATTAATATATATTATATATATATAAAATATATATATATATATATATATATATATATATATATATAGTTGAATGTCATCGGCATAAAATTGATCATTAACTCCACATCGTTGTTTAATTATCTAAAAGACGGGTGTACATCGTGAAAACGAAATAATCCAAAAAGCTGAATCCTGTGAGACATTTGTAACAAACAATTAATATAATATTTATTAAAAAAAACTATGAACTTAGACACTTTGAACAAACCAAACATATATCTAACCGTTCGTCAGAAAACTACGTTTATGGCTAACTGTGTCAAATGTGACAGATTGGTTAAAAAAGATCGGTAGTATGAGTTTATTTTTACCAATAAGCTTGAAGCATGATGGCGTTACAAACCAAACAAACTAGTCGCGCTTTGCATTGTGGGATTTATAGGGCGATAATACCGGAATATTCCCGCCATTTTAACCTTAAACGTCAATGTTCCGGATCTGTTATAATCATGCGAAAAACTAACTTCTGTGTACCGTTTAACTCTGCTTCGACACCGAAAAAGCCGGCACTGTTGAAAAATTGTATTCCAAAACTGAAAATCAGATTATAATTATATGCTAATCGTCCGTCATTGTTACTTTATAAAATGATAGTAAAGTGTGGTATTCAATATTGTAAACCATAGTACAATAATATTCACTGCACATAACAAAGACTATTATCATAGTAAATCACACTAAAATTATATTTAACGAAAAGAAGAAGAATAGAGTCCAGTATATTTATGGATATAATAATATGGTAAATTACCCTTTATTTGCCAATATTATTATCTATGATCTGATGGATAATAATATTGTTAAATTACACTTTATTTGCACCTTTCACTGTTTTAGTCAATCCTTACACTGAGACTAATTATACAAAATTTGACTCGCAGATTGTCATTTCGAATTAAAACAACCCAACGCCTTCTCAGCGTTTCATCCCACGGTCAACACATGCCAACTTAAATATTTATATTGCTTACTAGTGGCATGACAATATGGTACGCAGGAGTTAGTTTTTGGTATAATTATAACAGATCCGGAACATTAACGTTTAAGGTTAAAATGGCGGGATTATCACGGTGTTATCGCTCAACGGACCCCCTAAATCCCACAATGCAAAGCGCGTCTGGTTTGTTTTGGTTTTTGACGTCATCATGCAATGTGTGTATTGACACAATAAAATTACTGACCTCCGTATGGAATATATCACAAAAAAAGTTTTCAGACTCGATCTATGAGTTTAAGTAGGAGATTTATTGTAAAGTAGTAATTTTATATCGGTATGTTTAAGTAGAGACATCTCATTATAGATGTAAAGGTATATCAATATAGATGTAAAAGTATCCCATTATATATGTAAAAGTAATTTTATCATAGATGTAAAGGTAATTCACTATAGATGTAAGGGTAACTCAATATAGATGTAAAAATATCTCAGTATAGATGTAAAGGTAACTCATTATGGATGTAAAGGTATTTCGATATAGATGTAAAAGTAATTCATTATAGATGTAAAGGTAACTCACGATAGATGTAAGGGTAACTCATCACACATATATGTGTATCATGTTATTATATGTAAAATATCTAAATATATTATTTATCATAGTTAGAAAGTATCCATCGCTTGAAGTTGCTAATAAGGAAATGTTGGTGACTTGTAAGGTCTATAGGTTTATTATATATATATATATATATATATATATATATATATATATATATATTATATATAATATATATATATAACTGACTTATTTATTGATTTTAATATTTATTAACAATTGTTCTTTACGGGGATCACTGTTTTCTTCAACAATAAGTTACCCTATACATAAACAAAGCCTCAATATATTTGATGTGCGAGCATCACATACGTACTTGTGTTAGTATGTGAATGTGTTGTTTTCGGGGTTAAGCTATTTCTCATCAATTAGTTCTCTCTCTCTCTCTCTCTCTCTCTCTCTCTCTATATATATATATATATATATATATATTTTTTATGTGTGTGTGTGTGTGTGTATACATGCACGCAACTAGATCATGCCATCGCAGTACAATAAGAAGCGTACACAATGCCGTAAGCAAATCGACTGATACACAGAAGATGAGAGAAGATGTAACTTCTGGACAATGTCGGATCGATATAAGATAACTAGGAGGTAGGCCATCACAACAAACTTGTTTATTATTATTATTTAGAAGCCTTCTAAAGGATCAGCACTTTGATCCATTAAAATATGAAAATATTGTGGTTGAATGTGTGACGTCACAATGGGACGATTTTGAGTCATCACAATTAACAAAATGACGTCATGCGACTGGCTCGCGTGTGGTAAGAAGGGCATCAAAAGTCGGTGAAAACCCATTTCCTGGTGTTATAATGAACACTTACTTCGCGCAGGTTAGTACAACGCTGCAATATAGAACGCCGATTCGTAGACATCATATCCCCGCGTCTTCCCGGGTCTGTGGGATGTTTCATGCTTCAATAAAAGGCTTCGACGTAGCCCGTTGGCCATATGTTCCAGATGAGAACCAGCGCCGAGGTTAAAGAAACCCGAATCTCATCCAGTCAGCCACTCAATCCATGAGAAAAGATCAGCTTAAAGTAGAATAGAATCATAGCGTGGCATTCTGATGTGATGATCTGTGAACTAGGTCGAGAGAAGTGAGCCAGTATTCCGCCAATAAACATCATAGCCTCGATCTGGCTGTCCAATCACGGGCGTTCTGTCAAGATGAAGGTCGAATGAGAGCCGACGATAAACACAAACCCTTCGCCAGAGACCAGAACGGTCGTTATCTTTCTTGATGTATGGCGCCCGGTTCGGCGATTTACATCCAAAATTGCATAATATCATAAAAATGAGGGCATTCTCCCCGCCCCTTGTGTTCGTCCAAAAAATAATACGTTCCTAGATATGAACACGCACACACGCACGCACATACACACGCACGCACGCACGCACGCACGCATACTAAAATACAATATTCCTAACTGATGTTCGAGTTTTCCCTTAAATTGCTCACCAACTCAGTATCGTAATCGTTGTAGAATGGTAGCACGCGCCATTGCGCTAGTTAACCGGTACCGAACCCGAAGTTCTTCCCAGGTATCCGTAGACAGGCCGACCCTCTGCGCGGAGGACGAGCGTCGTTCGGAGAGAGAAAATAACGCCCGCTAGGTGGCGCGATAACGCGGTATTTGAGCGAAGACGGCCGTCAGGGCGGCGACACTAGCGGAGAGAAAAAGCCAAAAGAAGAGTGTGTCGACGGCCCGAGCCATGGATTTCCACTCGTCGGCGTATCTCTTCTGGATTTCGTGCGGGTCTTCGCCGCTGTCGGCCAGCGGATGTCCGGAAGAGGGCGTCGTCCTGTGCCTCGACGCCGACTTCCGGGTCAACGTGTCGATCTCGCTGGGCGCCGATAGGCTGTCCAACTCGATATCCCGGTGTCCGTCGTGTTTGTTGTTTTCCGAGATGTGGTTCTCGGAAATGGTGGTTACCTTGTCGGTGAGAGAGTTCCGCCTTCTGGATGCCCTCAGGAAGATCTTCCGGAGACAGACCGGGACTCGGTCGCCGTTCTCCTTCCGGAGGTAAATACTGGTCACGATCACCGACATCACCAACGCGATGGACACCATGATCATGGTGAGGCCGAACAGTAAACCTGGAACAAGTAAGAGAAACGTTATGATAAATAAATATTTTTGCTATTCTTAACTGTGGGCTTTGATTGAGAGAGGAAGGGGGGATAATTAATTAATTCAATCCTAATTAATTAATTAATTAATTATTAGTTGAATTTAATCTGTTTTTGTTTATTTGTTTATTCTCATCTTAAATGAAACGTGACCAAAATATGTACAATAATTAACACGATAAAAAAAGTATATCGTATGGTGTCCATTGATTTGGTGTTGTATTGATATAGCAATATATTGATCAAATTGAGTATAGCATCAATCAACATTACATATATAAACAAAGACGGATGAATTCGGCTCCATCTATCCGTACTGCTCCCCCGTGAGTGGTGTGTGTGTGTGTGGGGGGGGGGGTATAAACAATCACTCAATAAACGGGAACACCCTTATATATGAACTACGTCGGTAATCCTGTGTAAATATATTGTAAATAAAAATTTAAAAAAATCCAAACTATTACACTTTTACGATTTAAAGAAATTATTATTCGGAATATGACTAAATGATTTCTCGTGAAATATGAATGAATGGATGGAATCCTAGTGACCATTATCATGTCTTGATTATTTATAAAATACCTTTAAGATGACATTAAAACACGACACGTGACAAATATCATGTATAATAAATAACTATTTAACCTGCCAGGTGTAACAATGTTGTGGGTGATATACTGCGTTCGAAGTATTTGGTAATATTTTTGTAAAAGCGTGTGAACTGGAAAATCTCGCGTAGGTATAAATATGAAATATTCCTAATTAGCATATTTAATACATCCGTTTGTTATCTAAACAAAGAAATAATTCAGTGACGTCATCTCACTTGTACTATAACTCGATCTCTCGTTTTATTGATTTACCGCGATGATGACTGATTGAGGTTTTACGGCCACCTTTGTGCACATGGTAGGCTAAATGGTCCGAGCGACCTGCAAAGGTAAGGAAGCAAAATGAAAGATGAAACACCCTTCAGATATGCCCACGCCGAGATTCGAACTCAGGTCAATTGATTTACCGAGTGTAGTGTCTAGTCTGTTAAGGTATTGTTTATTATCTGGAATATGATCCATGTCATATACAAGTAAAGTAGAACAAATCGATATCTATGGATATGACATATTATGGGATATAGTATCCGGATATACCATCCCATAATTGATGAGGCTATCAAATTATTGTCCATCTTTAGATATTCCATCTTCTTTGTGATTGTGATAATTATGGTATCGGGGTAAATATGGGTCAAAGTATTTTGTGTGTGTGTGTGAGGGGGGGGGGGGGATTGTTAGAGCAGTGGGCTTCAAATCAAGAGGTTCTGCTTTCCAATCCGACTCATACCTGTGTCTGTGGAAGTTGGCCTCGGCAACATGTCTCAGGTGTGTGACAAGCTCCGAGCCTAAATAACTCAACAAAAACAACAACAACAACAACAACAATAACAACAACAACGATAAGTGTTTCGAGATGATCAACATTTGCTATCTTTAAGATAACAATAGATGACCCCCCTCGATGAACCGAACAATCAATCGGGTTCTCACCGAACCGATAATTTAATTGTTTTAAATGCCATTTTAATAACCGTCGATCCCTCAATTTACCGCTCAAGGTAAAGGTGTATTTAAAAACACTAAATAATGTTTATTAAATTATGTTGTTGTTGTGTTGTTGTTGTTTTTGGTTTTTTTTTTTGGGGGGGGTTGAAATAAAATGTGAACAATAAAAATAACTAAACATGTTATATATTGTTTAGCTTAGACTTGAAATGAAAACTAGATGTATTATACCGGGAAATAAAATGGATTAATTGATAATAAAATGGGTTGAGTTTAATGGAGGAACACGGAATCGTCTAAAATTGTCTTTTTCTAACATAAAAGCCTAAAATTATTTCTCATGAAAGTCTAACGATCATCGTAAAATAATCGAATTATTTTTAAATCGATATTTAATAAAATATTTTTTTTAAACAAATGACAATAAATGAGATATTAAGTTATGTTAACAAAAATTCTATCACCAAATTCGTCGACGTTTAAGTGGATCTGCTGCTGTAAAAGGCACAAAATCGTACAAACTTTCCATCCTCTGACAATACACACTGACAAAGGATTCGGTTCTACTGAAAGTGTCAAAGTTCACGAGTTATCTGGGGAAACATCCCAGTACCACTGTTTAATGGTTTTAGTGGAAAGAGATACATTTTCTGAGAGAAACAGACAAAATCATAGCATCTTAACAAAGATGTATACACTAATACTCCTACTTTACGTCATTTCGGTCAAGGTCAAATTCGCCCTTACTCCACTTTTCTAAAGTAAATTTCAGTTCAACGAACGCCATTACGTCCGACGTTACGTCACTCAGCTACGTCATAATAAAATGATGTGAAATAAATAAATTAACAATAAAAAAAGCTAAAATAATTACAATAAAAGCATATTAAAATAAAAAAATATATATATACAATAAAATATTTACATCGAAAGGCTTTTAAAGAATGTTCATGCCATTACGTCCGGTTTACTTCAGAAACCGGGGTATGACTGTAATTAGCTTTATTGTAAATGAAATTTATGATTGCCAGCTAGCAAAAAATAATTTATATATCAAGAATCTTCATTGAGCATAATACATAATTGATTAATATTTTGTAATGTTTTAAAAACCTACTTATTTAAATTAGTCTTTTTTTATAGCACTTTATAACTTATCATCTCTGTCGGAGTCTGGACATGTTTATGTGCCAAAATTCGTGTGTTACTATATGAACTAGATTAATGCTTAAATCTGTTTTCCGTATCTATTTAAATATAAATGTTGCTCTTCTGCAGATGGTACGCTAAATGGGCTGAGCGATTTCCGAAGGTAATGAGGCGAAGCGCAAGATGAAACACCCTTCTACCATAGCCCGACCCTGATTGGAACCAAGGTGCTATAGATATGTGTTCCACCGCGATACCAGTTAAGTCATGGAAGAGCCTCATTCTCGGTATAAGACGCTATATAAAATATTATTATAATTATAATTATTATTTTATATTATTATTATTATTATTATTATTATTATTATTATTATTATTATTATTATTATTAGTATTATTATTATTATTATTATTAATGAACTGGGGCTTAATACAAGCTGGACTTACATTATTAAACATTGATACTGGAGTATTTACAATAATGTTTAGCACATTATATATGCATAATTTGTATAATTGTACTCTAAATCATGTTATAACAGTGATATCTTTCTGGGTGTCAAGGTTATGACTTTATCGGAACATTGTTTGTCAGAATCCTGATGAATAAACCAAACACTAGAAATAATATCTGTTGATGAAATAGGATACCATATTTAGAAATGTGTCGATTGGTAATGTAAATATTTGGGTTTATCTGTAGGCGGGGATGGGGGATGGATAGAGGGAATTATAATATTAATGCTGAAACTGAAATTTGACTTTACTTGTTACAGACATTATTTGATATAGACGAATTATTTTACATCTTGTTTACGAAATTTTGACATTACTTGTATACAACATTATTTTGACATTACTTGTTACAGACATTACTTTGACATTACTTGCTCTACAGACATTACTTTGAATTACTTGCCTATAATACTTACGTTGACATTACTTTACAGACATTATTTTGACATTACTTGCCTACAGACATTATTTTGACATTACTTGCCTACAGACATTATTTTGACATTACTTGCCTACAGACATTATTTTGACATTACTTGCCTACAGACATTATTTTGACATTACTTGCCTACAGATATTATTTTGACATTACTTGCCTACAGACATTATTTTGACATTACTTGCCTACAGACATTATTTTCAAATTAAGTGCCTGCAGACATTACTTTGATATTACTTGTTTACAGACATTATTTTGACATTACTTGTTTACAGACATTATTTTGACATTACTTGTTTACAGACATTATTTTGACTTTACTTGCTTACAGACATTACTTTGACTTTACTTGCTTACAGACATTACTTTGATATTACTTGTTTACAGACATTATTTTGACATTACTTGTTTACAGACATTATTTTGACATTACTTGTTTACAGACATTATTTTGACATTACTTGCCTACAGACAAAACACTGAGATAATCTCATAATAAACAATGAAAGATAGTATTCAGTAAACGATCAAACGCGCACGTGACGAACAATACGAGTCATAACAGGATATAATCAAATGTATACGTAATTACATAATTAATATTTGACAATCAAATTATGTTAGATATGATATTCTAGAGGAAGCGGAAAAATAGAACCAATTTTCAGCAATTTGGTGTCATGTCTCGAAGACGAAATTGCGAATGCTGGAAATAAGAAAACTATTGTATTCATTTAGAGGGGAAATCCCCCCCCCCGAAACAAATGAATTACAAGATTGTTTCTTTTGTTATTTTAAATTGATGCCATCAGGTATGTGTCTCTAAGTTTTGTTGTCATCGTCTGTGGTCTCTAAGTTTTGTTGTCATCGTCTGTGGTCTCTAAGTTTTGTTGTCATCGTCTGTGGTCTCTAAGTTTTGTTGTCATCGTCTGTGGTCTCTAAGTTTTGTTGTCATCGTCTGTGGTCTCTAAGTTTTGTTGTCATCGTCTGTGGTCTCTAAGTTTTGTTGTCATCGTCTGTGGTCTCTAAGTTTTGTTGTCATCGTCTGTGATCTCTAAGTTTTGTTGTCATCGTCTGTGATCTCTAAGTTTTGTTGTCATCGTCTGTGATCTCTAAGTTTTGTTGTCATCGTCTGTGATCTCTAAGTTTTGTTGTCATCGTCTGTGATCTCTAAGTTTTGTTGTCATTGTCTGTGATCTCTAAGTTTTGTTGTCATCGTCTGTGATCTCTAAGTTTTGTTGTCATCGTCTGTGGTCTCTAAGTTTTGTTGTCATCGTCTGTGGTCTCTAAGTTTTGTTGTCATCGTCTGTGATCTCTAAGTTTTGTTGTCATCGTCTGTGGTCTCTAAGTTTTGTTGTCATCGTCTGTGTGGTCTCTAAGTTTTGTTGTCATCGTCTGTGTGGTCTCTAAGTTTTGTTGTCATCGTCTGTGGTCTCTAAGTTTTGTTGTCATCGTCTGTGGTCTCTATAGTCTGTGGTCTCTAAGTTTTGTTGTCATCGTCTGTGGTCTCTAAGTTTTGTTGTCATCGTCTGTGGTCTCTAAGTTTTGTTGTCATCGTCTGTGGTCTCTATGTTTTGTTGTCATCGTCTGTGGTCTCTAAGTTTTGTTGTCATCGTCTGTGATCTCTAAGTTTTGAGACAAACGTCAAATTTGTGGAATAATAAAGGTCCGAGCTACAATAATAAATGGATTAAATAAGGACACCCACAACTTGGAGGTTTACAAGACACAACACAAGACACAGTGTCCTTTTGAGACGCCCCCTGGGATACGGTGGTATAAAGTTTCTGGCGAATCACTGTACTGTCGTCTACTGGTGCTTTAAAAATATTTGACAACGAATCGGCAATTGTTTATATCCATTGAGCTAAACAGTCTGTTTAGCTGTATAGATTATTTCGGTATATATTCGTTGTTATTGAGAGTGTTCCACTTTGTCGGATGACAAGGTTCATAATGCCAGTCTCAGCTAAGTAGCGAACCCGGAATGTGGCAAATTGAAGCAAACACGGGTAAATATCATGTGGCTGTACACAGAGTTATGTACGTCACGAACTGGGACGTGTAGCCGAAAGATAATTACCATCGCTTTGTGGGTGGGGGGGGGGGAATTGTTAGAGCAGTGGGCTTCAAATCAAGAGGTTCTGCTAAAAAGCGGATCAGGGAGATTGTTATATTTGGCATTTATTGGTCAAACAAAGAACTCACTTTTGAGGTAAAGTATTTTGACATAGCCCAGATTGAGTTGTAACGCCTCAAACCAGGATTCTGTTTGATTGATGAGAGTGAATAATAATATAAAGTCTTTAGACATTATTTAGGAAGAAGAATTTTTACTCGTTTTATGCTCTTACCATGTCAGGATTTCATCAAATAAAATATCCAGAAAATGTGCAGATTTATTAATATCTCAGTGATCAACTATATAATGACTCACAGGACAGGAATTCACTGATCTCGAAACACCATGGTACGGTAAGCCAATCTACGAATAACCAGGATCGCGTTATCCAAATGTCATCCGGATCGGGAAACGAAATAAGTGAATCTTTAAGAAGCCACGAAATAAGTGCTGTTATTACATTCTCGGAGAATCGAAGTCGAACCCCCCCTCCCCCGTAAACATTCTAAAATTCACTGATGAACCATTAACACCGAGTTCACATCTATCCCTGATCCAGACACCTTTTGGTACGTTTATCATTGGCTGTTTACAAATAACTCCATACATTTATAGTTTAATAAAGTGAAGACTTTCAAGTTTGGATTCGTTTTTTTTAAACAATCTAGTCGTTTCCATGACAATCAAGAAATCATAATTCTGTAATTTGGAACTTCAAAAGAAAGATGGGCTTCCTGTGTGAGATTCTTAGATAAAGGATGCTAACGTCTTGGTGTCTCTATTGGTGTACATGTGTATGCTGGAAATAGGTGATATTACGTACGGTAATATATATTACGTAAGGTAATATATTTCTTTCTGCTTTCTGTATCAAAGTTTTAGAGCTACCTGCGTTAATTAAAACGGTGTATAAATAATAATAATAATAATAATAATAATAATAATAATAATATATTTCATATGATACATTATTTTCAGCATTATTGGACTTATAAGGATATTGAGGTGAATTTTCCAGGGGTCACCTTCTCGCCCCACAACAGCCAGGTGGTTGATCACGTACAACGATGCTGCCGTCTCACCTGGCTGCGATTGTCTTCAGGACATTTCAGTTCCATCTTCCCGTACTGGTCCGTTATCAGTGATGTGGGTTGGATGGGGATGTCTCGGTTGTATCAACCATTCAATAACAAAAGGAGCCATATTATAATAATAATAAATAAAACGTTACTCAAACACATAGATAGCGCGTCCTGTCGGGTACTCATCTTATGGATGAATGAACCAGTCAGCATTACAGCTCACGGAGCCTCGAACCCGCGACCGTTCGGTTACGAGTCGTACGCTCTAACTAACTGCGCTATCATCCATGACATCATTCGGTGTGCTAATGTCAGACTGATGCCGATGTCGCTGATACGTGAAATGCGGTCGGCAAATTGTCTTATAACGGTCATTTCTAAAACGAGGTTTATGTTGACCTGTTATTGGTCTAGTAAATTTAAATTGGGATATTTATGGCCATTAAAGGTGACGGGAAAAGAAATTTCATATTTCGAAGTAAATATAACGTAACAAACAATTATTTTATTCCCTATCAATGTACTACCACACTCAAAACGATTCTAGCCACCAGCTATCATATTTCCATTAAAATGATCCCCAAATCCTTGATTTCCTAACTTTCACCAGCCATTGCTAGTATGTACTACACTCGCTAGGGATTATTATGTGACGTCATCTTTACCAAGCATCACGTAGGGACACAGCTTGTTTACAAGCGTCTTGACCAGTTGACAGACAAAATGTCAGATTCCGACGAATGTTTTGACATTCTCAGGGATATCAACCCCTAGAGCGTTGAACTACAGCGAAAAGGTCACAGACAGTATTAATTGTGAGAGAATTAGGTACAGCAAGTGTATACGTGGACCCAAAGAAGCCATCTGTGCCGCCGACACTCGGCCCCGGTGGACAACAATTGATAAACGAACACACTGAACCTGAATGTGAGTATTTCTCTCCTCCTATCGCATAATTTCATTTAAAATAAGGTAGTATTTGTCTGTACACGGGATCCCGGTGGATGCATGGAGCTCTCCAATATATGGCCTATAGTAGTCTATACAGGGATATGCTGCACCCGAGGTGTCTTTTTGGCCATTTTGGGGGTATTTTCGGGTTATTGTTGTTGTTGTTTCGTGCCAGATTTTGACGGCACTTACACGTTGGATATTAACATTGGTATTTGATGTATATTTCTTTGCACAGTTGTATGCGACATAATACACCGTTTTATATGTTTAATAAAAACAATACGGAACACGTATCACAGGTTAAGCAAGGGCACGTGGAATGTTTGGCGTCTTTGTTTGGCAAAGTTGACGTCACATTCCGAAGTTTCCGAAGATTCTCCATTAAAGTCTCGGCGATGTGAGATGCCAGCAAAGCAAGTTTTAAAACCACTGTATGTAACATATACTTAATTTTAGGAAAAAATATAAAATAAATCTGTTTGAAATTGATTTTAATAAATAATACTAACATTTTGACTAATTTTAGAAACATTTTCCTGTGACCTTTAATGTAGCAGATCGAGAGAATCTCCCTCCCTCTCTATCTATCTATCTATCTATCTATCTATCTATCTATCTATCTATCTATCTATCTATCTATCTATCTATCTATATATCTATCTATATATCGATCTATCTATCTATCCCTCCTCCAACCATCCACCCTACCTCCCAACTTGCCAGTGCTTCAGGTACTAGCCCGGCCCACGGTATAACAAGCACCGAGACTAAAAGAAATAATCGCTGGCTCGCCAGCCAGCCAGCCAGCCAGCCAACCAACCAGCCAGCCAGCCAGCCAGCCAGCCAGCCAGCTAAAAGAAAGAAGAAAAATTCCCATTTAAAACTAACTTAAATTAAATTATTCTTGTCATAACGTTCACTCATTAGGATTCTTCTAGTTACAGTCACGTGCACGAGGCTGTTTACTCAACCGACTGATCACGTGATTGATAGCAGACGAACTTCTAATATTGACGACCATCCAGGGCTCGTCAATGGTAAAGTATCAGTAGTCATCACCTCGGTATAACTATATCCCACTGTATCCCAGATAGATTACCGGGTACCAGGTAGCCCCGGGGGGAGGGGATGTGTGGATATGCGGTGGGATATAAGGCGAGGGAATAAAACAACTAATGCTCGCAACAAATATTTATTTTGCGATATCAGTTTGTTACCGATTTCTTTCAGAGAGATTGAATTATTAATATACGATTATATTCATCATCATCATCATCATCATCCTCACCACCACCATCATCATCATCATCATCATCATCATCATCTCTCTGATCATCACTATTATCTCTCTGATCATCATCATCATCATCATCATCTGTCTCATCATCACAATCTCTCTGATCATCATCATCATCATCATCATCATCACCAACACCACTGCCACACTCACCAACACTACCACATCAGCAACCCACCCAATCATGATCATTATAATCTTCATAATGATCATGATCTTCTACTATATTTCTATAACACGTTCATTTATGAATAATTAATTGGTTCACTGACGCTGAATAAAGAAGAAAGTTTTTAAAAAACCCATCGACAAATGGAATATTTATGACGACTCGTTGGACTATCACGATATTAGTGTGTTTTAAATTAATTTTTTGTTAACAACAACACATTGATTATCACACGCATATCATCCATAAATTGAATAAAAATAAACGGAAGAAGGACGGCATTGTTCCGACTTTGATCATCACGAAATTCACTCGTTTACAACACCGACCCCTTCCTCTCCTAGATGACCGTCGATCCAGTTCACAGCGCCATCTCGCGTCAGCCTCCACCATAGCCATCAAAACCAGCCAACCGTGTCGTGCACTGACCCAAAAATCGCCGCGTCGCCGGTTACCGAGTTCTGATTGGCCGGCGATTTCCGCCAATGGGCGCGTTGGCCGTGGATCACGTGTTCCGATGTCCCGATTGTCGGAGGCGCGGGACCGGGAAGCGAGCGGCGTTATGTCGTCTGCTTCGGGGGCACGAGATTCTGGCGGCGCCATGATGATCTGGCCCGAGAAGGACACACAGAAAACAAGGTATACGTTTTAGGCCGATACGAGAGAGGAATGTTAATGGCGGCTAAAACGACAGTTTTTGGTCATGGTCTGGGAGGAAGGGCTATTTTAGCTATTTTAGTTGTAATTTTATTTATTTTTACGGCTCTCAGTACGAAGCGGTCAGGGAGCATCGTTCGGGATTTTCACATTTAGGTCAGCGGCTGGTGAACTGCTAGATGAGCGTTCACCTGTGGATTTAGTAATATATTAATTGGCTTTCAAAGATTTCATTCATTCATGCTCGTCTTTTACGCCTGTTCCTTTTACCATTCGAACTCCATATTTGTCTGGCTTCGTCTGTTTCACTTTTTGTTTATCTCTCTCTCTCTCTCTCTCTCTCTCTCTCTCTCTCTCTCTTCTCTCTCTCTCTCTCTCTCTCTCTCTCTATCTATATATATATATATATATATATATATATATATTTATATACGCGTGCATGCATGCGTGCGTGTGTGCGCGTGTCTCTGTGTGTGTCTGTCTGTGAATGAGTGACATCCACCAAGTCCAGGTATCACTGCGATTTGAACACAGATCTGGTTGCTTTCAGTGCAGTGCTCTATTCAATACACTTTTACAGTGCCACCCCCGCGTCCTCTCAGGATGTTTTCATCCGCATGTATGGCTGATTAGTGCTATCGTTGATTTTGTTTCAGGAAGAAAGTGAAACATTTAGACAACAATTAAACATCGCACACAACCTGTTCCCCCTAGTAAATGATTAATTAAAATAATTAGTTAGGTGTCAGTAATTATAATTCAATGGCATTTTGCCTAAACAAATTACACGATTTAAGTAAAAATCATTTCATCACAACAAAGATACACAACCTACCAACACGGCCTCATTGTACGAGTGGTAATATTGATTTAATAACGATTATAGTAATTTTGTAATAAATCCCCGCCCCCACCCCCAGCCACCCATAATGCTCTAGTTAGCTAAGTCGTAGAGTTGCGAATGAATTAAAACACCACGGCTCCAACACATGAACTCTCTCCTCATCTTTCAGTTGGTAACCGGTTGAGTAAAACCAAAACGCGCACCCATCTGCATCTAAGGGATAATATCCGATTAGCACGGACTGCAAAACCTGAAGTCTATATTATCACCGTATGGAGGTATATTACACCGAATAGTGGTCATTTGGAGGTAACACGATGTTCAGATAAATTTCAGGTGAGACTCAACTCCTCTTGTAAATATGTACACATTATTCTCATTTCTTTACAGAGCTTTGAACTTCGAACCTGAAGGTTTTTCAATTATATTTTTGCCGAAATTTCCAATTATGTTTGTCTGACCTGTAGAGCGCCAAATAATTGTTTACTTCATCAGGCGCTGTATCGGTTACTTTTATTATTAAATTATTATTATTATTATTATTATTATTATTAAAACAAGTGCCGGTTGGAACTGATTGTGCTATATACGAAGAGCAGATACTGGGGCGAGAAGGTGTGACCAGGTATGATGACACTCTGACCGATGTCTGGTGACAGTGACAAAGTTAAGTGAATCCCAATGTCAGGTGACCAGTACCGTGACTACTAACACGGTTGACGATAATTAACTGTCGTAATAATAGGAAAGTCGTGTAGGATGATGGACTGGCTAATCGAGTGTTCACTGTATGTGCGAGGGAGGATTAGGGGTGAGGGGGTGGAAGTCTGTCACTGTTCTGGGAACTCTGTACGGTAGAATGGGGTCAATTATGTGAGATAATGTATTGTTGTCAGTGTAAAAGGACGTGGTGTATGGTATTGGGAAGAGACATAGGAGTTTGTCTGTTTTCTTTTTTAATTCGGAAATTAGGTTTAAAATCTTAGAGATGATGATAGGCAGAACATCATAGAAAGATAGATAGATATATAGATATATAGATAGATATATAGATATATAGAGATACAGATAGCTCTCTCTCTCTCTCTCTCTCTCTCTCTCTCTCTCTCTCTCTATATATATATATATATATATATATATATATATGAATGTTATGTTTTCTGTCTGTTTGTTGTCGATGTAAGTCAATGTGGATAAAGAAGATTTATAGGAGTAACCTTTGATGGTTATTATTATGGCCACATTATTTTTCACCTCAGAGGTCAACAGAGGAGGCAGAAATTGATAAACGAGATTCACTGTGTATAGTAATCGAGTGCTCTGTAACCAACATTAAATAAACGGACCCTAGAAATAGGATTAAATAAACGGGAACCTGCTGGCAGGATTATAAAGAGGCCACAGAACCAGCATTATAAACGGGCCCTTGAACCAGCATTATAAAGGAACTGCGGAAGCAGCCTTATAAACGTGCCATTGCGGCAGCATTATAAACGGGCCTCTGCACCAACATTATACAGGGACCGTAGAACCAGCATTATAAACGTGGCCCTGCACCAGCATTATAAACCGGGCCCCTGCACCAGCATTAATTATACTTTCTTATTTCCAAATTTGAACTTGTACCAGTGACAGTTCAATAAGCCTATTTGGAGTTCCCAAAGCGCACGCGTTAAACGTCACTTCCGAGTCATGTTTTCGGGATAAACAAACGCACATGGCATTATCAGAAAGCCGTCTGCGGATATATTTATTTAACACTTGTATATTGCTAGATCTAGAAAGACAATATTGGATATATAGATAGGTCTAATAAACAACTTAATGCTAGATGAAGTTCTGCCTAAATTTCTGAAATCTTATTTAGTAGCTCTAGTGTAGTACTACTACTAGTATTAGTAGACTAGTAGTAAGTTTAGTAGTGCCACTACACAGTTGCTGACTGTTATCACCAAGGTGCTTTTTTATTAATTGAGATCCTTACTTGATACTGTTATTTGTTGGTCTAATTATTTGTTTTATTGAACATTGCTCCAACAACACATAGACTCTCTCTAGATGGAGCCGGTTAATTTGTTTAAAGCATCGGTGTAAGAGGACTGATGATGCATGTCAGTGCCCGCCTCCATTCACACTCAATACATTCCCAACCGAAAAGGGGACCTGAGAGCACAGCTTAAGTGGGCCAAGGCGGTTTATCAGAAACGAACAAATGGAAAAAAACTGGCTACCATCCGCTGATGACAGAATTTAATTGATGGTAAGCCAACAGCGGCGCATCCATACCCAACTCAAAATCTTGGTGTAAACGTTGCTCCACAATTCTTCCGGAAACCACCAAAAGTGATACAAGAACCGGCGCAACACAACATCGATCCATCGAAACTTGTGGGAGATGTGTGTCCAATCACGGGCAATGACCAGCAACCAAAACATAATGACCACAGTTATGTCTTTACATGCAATTTCTCTCCAAGCCTGTCAATGTGTGGGCTGCAGTTCTCAACAAGCAGAGTTGAAAAACTTACAGAATGAATATGAATAATTTAAGGAAATTTTCACTAAATCCAAGACACAGATTTTGACAAACAAGAAACAAACCAAATTTATTAGGAGACTTTTGGCCAATGATAAGAAAGTCAGAACATATACTGGGCTCTCTAATAAATCAGCTTGTGACAGTCTCCTCAATGTCGTTGCACACAAGACTCAGATAATGCGCTACTGTTGAGGAAGACTGGTCCCTGTAAGAGATCACAGAACCCTGGCCCGAAGCGCTGTACATCACTGCAGGAAGAGTTGTTGCTGGTACTGATGAAGTTGCGCATGGTTACCTTTACTGAGTTGCTGTCAGGTATATTTGGAATTTCATCAGCGCAGGTTTCTCAAATAATCAACACTCTACGTCCTTTAATCTTCTGGCCACCAAAAGAGTGATACGTCGACATCTAGCCCCGAAAGACTACCAACACCTCCGATGTACCGTAGATTGTACCGAAATTTTCATACAACGTCCTCGTGATTTAAAACTGCAGGCCATCGCATGGAGTGATTATTAAAAAGAAAACAGACAGTGAAATTTCTTGTTGACATCACACCAAATGGAGCCATTCATTTTATCAGAGGCATGGGGTGGGCAGGCCTCTGACCAGAAGATCACCAGGGAATCGGGCTTCTTAGATCTGGTGGAACCCAATGACTTGACCATGGCAGACAGAGGGTTCACCATACAGGAGGTCCACCTGCCATAGTTGAATTCCTCTAATGTTGATGCAGCCAATGTATCCGTCATGTCAGATTGTAATCACGTTTAGAACCAGTAAATAAACGTCCACAAATATTTGACAAATACACTGTTAGATCTACATAACACTTACTCGAGTACTGTTTAATTACCTCAGAGAGACTTAGATAACTTAAATTTAGTATAGGTGCTCGATTTCACAAACAGAGAAAATGTTCTTCTGTTTTATAACTTGGCGTTGCCAATGAAAACAAATGATGTCTGTCTCTTCTCATTTTTATTTTACTGCCTAATAATAATGGCCGAAATTGCAGTTATTTTACGTGGCATAGCTACCTCAAATGAGGGAGACGCACACGGTCTGTAACTTATTGCTTCACCAAGGGGACTAATTCAAAATAAATTTAGAATTTACAATATATGGCGGATAAAATCTTGCCAGTTGCTTGGTTGGATGAAAAACTCCCCCTACTATAGTGTCACGACCGGGATTCGAACCTCCGACTCCCACTAGGCCATAGAATCGGGTTGGTACTGCCCCAGGTTAATCACGTGTGTTTTTTGTTTATGTCGAAACAATCCCACAACGCATTGCGCGCCAGGGAATACGAATTGGCTTATTAGTGACAGTGTGGTGTCTCAGTGTACGTTCAGAATAAGAACAAGTGGCCAAACACAAGTTCAAAATGGGATTCTCGCCACCTATTCTCAGTGTAAAAGTAGGAAGTCCGTTCATGCTTGTTCACTGTGTAATGGAACAAGACTGGGCCTTAAGAAGCTTATGCCCCATGTTATTGGGCTACAATATCTTCTGGATATATCACTTAGAGAATCCCTATCATTTCCAAATGATACGTCATTTCATTTCAAGAGACCCCCATTTCACATACGCCGGAGTTTCGCGATATCCACCAACAGATCTGAAGGTCAGCCGTTAAAAGTAGTTCAACTCCAGTTGGACGAACCCTGAATCTCTCACCGGCAATTTTATGTCGTATGGTCACGTATTGGGAGACTGAAAATTCTTTACGCGAATGCTGTAG
>JAODUP010000020.1:360000-362500 GCA_025642065.1 Paralvinella palmiformis | reverse complement strand
AACAGTCTCCGGCTTTCACATTGGTCCGTAATTACATGATTCGGTGTTTTATTTTGGATTTTCCCCTTACTCATGATTTTACTGATTGTACAACAAACCGACTGACTGACTGACCCGCTGACTGACGGACTGACTGACTGACATACTGACTCATTGACGGACTGACTAACTGATCAACTAACTGACTGACTGACTCACTTACTGACCAACTGACTGACTGACCCACCGGCTGACTCATTAACTGACTGAAGAGCAGATACCTGTGTTATCACTGATACACAAATCTACTGGGCCTAACAGATACATGCGTGATCACTGATATACAACTCCACTGGCCCTAACAGATACCTGTGTGATCACTGATACACAACTCCAGTGGGCCTAACAGATACATGTGTGATAACTGATACACAACCCCACTGGGCTTAACAGATACCGGTGTGATCACTGATAGACAACTCCACTGGGCTTAACAGATACCTGTGTGATCACTGATACAGAATACCACTGGGCCTAACAGATACCTGTGTGATCACTGATACACAACTCCACTGGGCCTAACTGATACCTGTGTGATCACTGATACACAACTCCACTGGGGCTAACAGATACCTGTGTGATCACTGATACACAACTCCACTGGGCCTAACAGATACCTGTGTGATCACTGATACACAACTCCACTGGGCTTAACAGATACATGTGTGACACTATAGAAACTCCACGGAAATAAATAGATACCTTTGATTCCAACTGATAAAAGTCATACTGAACCTGGGGTCTGTACCGATATTTTTTTGTGATAAAACTGAACGTTAACCCCCTTTTGGGGCCTAACGTTACCAACTGATACACAACTCCACTGGGGCTAACAGATACCTGTGTGATCACTGATACACAATTCTACTGGGCCTAACAGATACCTGTGTGATCACTGATACACAACTCCACAATCATCTTACATAAGAATAATTCAAGGAGAGAAGGCCACAAACTAATAAGTTAATGACTAACACACGGAAATAAATATGCAATATTTAACTCTTTGACTTCCAATAAACAATTGTCACGTGACTGTAACCTGGTTGGTTGCTGTTAGCCGCCATATTTGTTTGTGTATCAAACGGAACGTTTTATTTATCCCGTTTGCGAGTGTTCGCGAACGTTTACCAAGAACACATTATTAGACAAGGGTTGTACTCGCCAACCCTTTTAGGTGAAGGTTTGTACTAATTAACCCCCCCCCTTCTCGCATATTCAGTATTTGTTGACAATGTTCACGTCTAGGTATTTGATGACATTGATGAATACAGGTAATTATCAAAATAAATATCGGACAATGACAACACAATTTCCGGAATGTGATGGCGAAGGGTTTTAAAAATAAGTTTAAACATCTTGCGCATTAAAGCGAAATACGCATTGAATGAACTAAATTGTGAAACAAATCTGACGTCATGTTTTATATTCGAAGAAATACCTGGAAATTAGGGGGGGGGGCTTCATGGTATTTGGATTAGTCCGGTTATTCGAAGTCCAGAATTTAGTGTCACTTGAATCACTTCTGATGGTTAATTCGATAAGTAATACCGACACATAGTCGCGATATATATATATATATATATATATATGTATATGTGTGTGTAGTGTGTGTGTGTGTGTGTGTGTGTGTGTGTGTGTGTGTGTGTGTGTGTGTGTGTGTGTGTGTGTGTGTGCCATCAGAGATAAGTTAAATGATATCGTTAAAATCCACGATGAGAAGTATCATTTCTGTATGTTTATATTATATAATTTTTGGAATTTAGATTTAGATATTATAATTATTAATTTCTATATCCGTAAATTAAAAAACGTGTAAAACGAAAAATATTGACAGTTCTATTTATGATTTGTTTTCCCTTTTTAAAAATACATCTCTGTTATCATATTTAAGTATTCTATTTTTGCACGTCAGTGAGTGTATCATGTAGCCTCAGCACTGGTCATATCTGGGTCATATGGCTGACGGGCGATTTCCTGGGAAAACATCTCAGATATACAACTAGACGTCAGATTCGAACCCAGAACCTGGAGCTTTGCAACGCAACGCTCTACCTATGGACCGAATGCTGGATGACCTACTGGCATAATGCTATATTTGTATATTAACAATTGATTAGTAATTTATCTACGCTCAGGATTTGTTGTCATCCTATCTGTAAACAATTATTGAACCCTATCGTCTTTTTTGTTGCCAATAAACTTGCCCATCAAGAACATCTTCCCGGATTATTATCTTACATTATGATGGAATATGACAGATATTTGATGAATATCGTCGTTTTTAGAAGGTAGTAGTTGGCTTTTAAAGATCTGCCCTAAGGGTGGACTGGAAGAATCTTCTACGTCTATAGAAGATTATCTACGTTGATCTACGTCAGGCGTTGGGCCGTGGGCAGCCTATGGCGTAGTCGGGGGGAAAGACAAAGACAACGCACGCACGCACATACACAAATACACA
>JAODUP010000020.1:355000-357500 GCA_025642065.1 Paralvinella palmiformis | reverse complement strand
TAATAATAATAATAATAATAATAATAATACTCCACATATTATGTCTGTAAAAACCCTATAAGAGATTTAAAAGATAATAATTATTTACCTGTGAAAGCGACCTTGAACAGGTGTTTTTAGAAGAGATTTAAAATTTCCAAGAGACGACGCATTTCTAATATTTGCCGGCAACTTATTCCACAAAGTGGGGGCTGTAACACTAAACGCACAATCACCATATGACTTGAGTCGAAACACTGGCACCTGCAACTGGTACAAGCTCTGTGTTTAGAGCCTATTGTGTTAACATCTTCTACATCCTCTAAATGACTAATGATCGGTTTTAGCTCGAATTTCTCTATTGTCTGTATAAAATATTGGTTTAGCGTATTATTATTTGCATAGTTTTCTCCTTTCCTGATCTGATTATTTTGGTTATCCCAGATAGATATATCGGTATCCAGGATTTGGCAAAAAAATTATATCTTTGATATTATTCTAAATCTGCAAACTGCCACAAACCTTTCATTGATAAAATAAATTAAAAAAACTACAAATTAAGATTTTACGTCATTGTTCAAAGATATTGTAATTAAAGGCTTTATTTAAAAAAATATATATTTGGCCTATTTTCCGACCTGACAGAATTACGATACATCCACAAGTGTTTTTGGGATGTGGATTGCACATCCCCGAACCACCACGCAAGAAGCGCATTTCCGTGCTATGCGCATGCGCATATTTCTTTACCGACTTCCTTAGATTGTGTGTGTGATCTAGAAGCGTCTTCATTTCACGATTTTGTAAACAACTTACACACCGACCAATGATAATATACGTTGACATCTTTCTAATTAATTCATCATCAGAAGATCGTCTTACAAATCTTAAGCCATCTTTTTCAGTCATAATTCCAGGTGTCTGCAACCCCCCCCCCCCAAAATTTATGTTAGATGTAATCGAGGGACATGATGAATTTTTATTTTATTTAGTTTTAATGATCTATTTATAACTATCTATTTCTGATAATGGCGGGAAGTACGATGGGCTCTCGATGTAATGACATCGGAATATTTCTGGAATAGTTCATCTATTAGGTAAGTTAGATCGGTGAAACTGGTGTATGTTGCATATTATATAATATAGATTTAATTTATATAAGCTTAAAGTGATTATATTTTGTTATTTTGTATTTCTTTAATTTTAATTTTAATCGATCACATAACTCCTTATATAATCGTCCACTCCGATGTTTACGCTAAGAACCCGGTTTTTGGTTACGCATGTTAATGAGTAAGAGTCGTTGGTATTGTTTTTCTGTAACCACCAGCAATTTTCTTTCCCCTTAGTTTTTCTTATAGGATTATACATAAAGTTATACATTAAATAAAGAATTAGGCTAAAGATATGGTACAATGGTACAATAAGGATACAAGCTGTAAAGAGACAACGACGGTATTGTGAGCGGCTCTAGATCGGGACCCGTTTGTGTGTTCATTATGAATACATTTGGATACAGGATGGATACATTTGAGCCTTATACAGAGACTGATATCAGACAGTTGCTGAAATGCAATTTACAACAGATGGCATATTCGGCGGAGAAAACCTTGCCTGTTGCCGGGTTGGATGAAAAACTCCTGCTACTATAGGGTCAGGGCCGGGATTCGAACTTCTGACCTCACGCACAGCATGACCATGAGTGAGGAAGTCCCACGCTCTTACACACTAGGCCATTCGACTACCGATGACTCAAAATCTTCTAAGACTAGATGACACTAAAGCGAATATTATATATTTGGTATCACCACATTGTGTTAATTCCTCCACTTCAGACGGGTACATCTTCGATTACCCGTAATGGGTCAGTAAAAAATATAGGGATTAACATGTATGAACATGTCACACCAGTTTGCCGAACTGCCTACTACCATCTTAAGAACATCCACTGGTTAAAAACATGCCTTTGTTACATTTCGTATAGACTATTGTAACTCCCTGTTATATGACATATCTGATTATAACATTAATCGACTTCAGCGAATTCAGAATAATGCAACTCGCATAGTGACAAATACTAGAAAATATGATCATATCAGCTCAATTCTTCAAAAACTACATTAGCTAACTGGTAGATGGCGTATCGATTTCAAGATTTTACTAACAACTTATAAACCTAACCATGACATGGCACATGAATACCTGTGAGTACTGGTGTCCATTAGAAAGTCGCCCCAAAACTCAGACCATCAAGTCAGATACTATTGTAGGTGCCAGTGTCTCGGCTCAAGTCATATGGTAATTGTACATTTAGTGTTGCAGCACCCACTTTGTGGAATAAGTTACCGGCAAATATTAGAAATGTCTCGTCTCTTGAAAATTTTAAATCTCTTCTAAAACACACTTGATTTAATTAATTATTGTTTTAATCCCTTATCAGATTTTTACAGATATATTATTTGGGAGATCATTGTACAGCGTCTTTGAATGACTTCTGATAATAAGGATGATTTATTAAATA
>JAODUP010000020.1:327500-350000 GCA_025642065.1 Paralvinella palmiformis | reverse complement strand
TCCAGATCCGCATTGCTGGTATCCAGATATTCTTCAATCCGCCATATTCATCCGGATCCCATTTCAGGTATTCATCTAGCCATCTCTGTAAATAGGCGAAGATGTAGATAGAGTCTTAAAATGCGTTCAAATCTCTAAGCGTATTAAAATCTTATTTTAGTCAGCTAACTGTATATAAATTTCCAGGTTTCACTTTCGGTCATCAGATATCGAAAGTGTTAATTAGAGCTGTTTATGACCACTTTATACATGCAGTAAGTTATGATAATATAAACACATATTGATACATTGTATTAAATGATGATGTTAATAATGATGATGATGATGATGTTAAAATGAACATAAATCTACTGATGTAACCAATATTATATATGTCAAAAAGAAATACTACTACTACTACCACCACTACTACTACTACTACCACCACCACCACTACTACTACTACCACTACCACCACCACCACTACTACTACTACTACTACTGCTGCTGCTGCTGCTGTTGCTGCTGTTGAGAGTAGTATTTCTAATAGTCTTGCTGTGTAACTGTTTATTTATATACGGTTATCAGTAATATACAGCCACTAATTACAAATAACCGTATATCGCTAAACATACAGGTAGTCATCGATTTACGACCTTGATTGGTTAATGTAAGTTGACATGGTCGTAAGTCGATATTATAATCATCTTTAAGTCTTACCGTCGATTGTCGTAAAGTCGAACAGTCGTAAATTGTGAAGGTCATAAGTCGACCACTACCTCTATACTACTGTCTAATGTTATACGGCTGTCTAGTGTTATATGGCTGTCTAGTGTTATATGGCTGTCTAATGTTATACAGCTGTCTAGTGTTATATGGCTGTCTAGTGTTATATGGCTGGCTAATGTTATATAGCTGTCTACTGTTATACGGCTGTCTAGTGTTATATGGCTGTCTAATGTTATACAGCTGTCTAGTGTTATATGGCTGTCTAGCCATACAAAGCCGTCAAGGTATAAACAGCGAGCGAGCGTTAGAGAGAGAAAGAGAAAGAGATATAGGAGATAGATAGAGATAGATAGATATATAGAGATAGATAGATAGATAGATAGATAGGATAGAGAGAGAGAGAGAGAGAGAGAGAGAGAGAGAGAGAGAGAGAGAGAGAAAACTAGAGTTAGATATATAGATAGATAGATAGATAGATAGATAGATAGATAGATAGGGAGTTATTTTGACTTCCATAAATACAGTTGTCTCTCTGTACAGCTGTCCCTGTGTGTATTGTTATATACAGATACACAGCTGTATATGTTACACACATCAATTAACGATGATAATGATCTAACTTGGATGTTTGTTACGAAGGATCTAATGCGATTTCGATGTGTAACGTTGTTGTTGATTGGCTGTTAATGACCGGAAGTGACGAGTTGCCAAACCGTCTACTTCCGGGATGTTTAAAATACAAGTCACAGTCTACTGTCTAGAGAGATAGACAGATAGACAGATAGATAGATAGATAGATAGAGAGGGGGGAAAGTCAGAGAGAGAAATTGAGAGAGAGAGGGAGAGGGGGTGGGCGGAGATAGAGAGGGGAGAGAAAGGAGGGGGAGGGGATGAGAGAGAGGGTAGTCTAAAATGGTATTCTCTCTCTCTCATTCTGACACACACACAAACACACACATACACACACACGCGCGCACACACACACACGCATTGTGGCAGTGTATTAATATAATTAATTAATTCAATTAGTCAGTCAGTCAATCTATCTATCTATCTATCTATCTATCTATCTATCTATCTATCAATCTATCTATCTATCAATCTATCATTACATATCTATTTCTATTGATTATTTTGTTTATTTTTACGATCAATTCCGGCAAAAGAAATGATCTCAGACAGACAGACAGACAGACAGACAGACAGACAGACAGACAGACAGACAGACAGACAGACAGACAGACAAAATATATCGGATGAAGCAAAGAAAATTATGAATCGGGGAATTCCTGAAATAATAACTATCCATTATGTATTAAACGAAATCATCATGATGATCATGATGATCATCATGATGATGATCATCATGATGATCGTCATCATGATCATCATCATAGTTATCATCATCATCATCATCAACAACATCATCACCACCACCACTACCACCATCATAATCATCATCATCATCATCATCATCATCATCATCACCATCACCGCCACCTCATAAATATCGTGTCAGACCCTAATACACCCATAACTATTGATACAACTACTGTTTGATACTCTACTCTTACATCATAAACACAGTTATTATTATTATTAACTCAACTCACCAGACGTATAGCTATCAGAGCAGATAAAGTCTGGAATTTCTCGTTCTGTAAAAAACACAAAAACACATTGTAATATAACGATTTGACTAGAATCTTGATATGAAGACGGTGATATTACATCAGCAACAACAACAAAAAAAAAACAACAACAACAACAACAACAACAACAATAATAATAATAATAATAATAATAATAATAATAATAATAATAATAATAATAACAACTACTACTCTTATTATTATTATAACTAGTATTACTGTTACTACTACTACTACTGTTACTATTATTACAACAACAACAACAACAACTACTACTATTACTTTTAATACTACAACTGTTACAACAACTACTACAACAATTACTACTACTACTACTACAGCTGCTACTATTAGTATAAAAACAATGCTTCGTTTAAAAGAACAAATACTTTGAATATCCTAAAATTTTAAGTCAACCAAAATATTATCACAAATCCTTAACTTTATCTAAAACACTTATTTACCTAGACATAATAATTAACAAGTAACTAGACCGGTCAATAAATGGGTCAATTGTTAAATGAAAGGTTAAAAATGTAAAGGTTTTGAACAAATCTAGCATTTATCTGTTAATCTTCTTATTGGTCGCCTCCGCAGTCTAGTTGCTAGCGCGCTGGACCACAGATCACTACCACCCGAGTTTGAATCTCGACGTGGGCACATCTGAAGGGTGTTTCATCTTTGACTTCGCTTCATTACCTTTGATGGTCGCTCGGCCCATTTAGCCTACCGCGTAAAATATCAATCATCATCATCTTCTTAAATCTTCTTCTCATTCGTTTAGTGATTGTTGGTTCATGGGATTGTGATCTATTTGACTGCACCGTGTGACCCAATGCCTCTGACATCGGTACTTGAGGTTTATGTCAGAGTTACCCCACCCTTAGTTTATATCAGTCTTGCCTCTACCCATGGACCAGTCCAGACTGGATGTCCCTAATAGAAGCCAAAACTCCCTCTGGCATAGCTCTCTGGATCACCGAGGCATACAAGCCACCCTCACCACATCAATGAATGGAATATGAAGCGGATTTATTAATCCGTCCTATGGCACCGTAGATCCAGAATTAAGTCAGGATTCATATCACTTTAGTGAAATGACGGAAGTATTCGAGTGATGGTTCATCCTCTAGCCTTTGCTCGTCACTGTGAGTTATGAGTGACCAGCTCAGAGGGATTAAGAGACAATATTGAAGATAGAGTAACCGAAACCTCCTCAAAATAATGGAGCCGAAAGTAAACTTCGGGTTGTTCTTGATTTTCAAAAGATGTAAACGGGTGTAAAAGTTATTAAAGATAATTATAATAAATAGATAAGTTGATTACCTGTTGTTGTTCCTGTTCTAACAATTGTAGCTGTTGTTGTTGTAGTAGTTATCACTGTTGCCATTGTTGTGATTGTTGTTGTTGTGATTGTTATTTTAGAACATTTTGTTGTAAGCTAAATGCGGCAAACAATATTTCGGGTTTAGAATGAGGTCGGAAATTGCTAGGGAGGGATTTGAACCTGGTGCTACAAGTTGGTGGCCAACCGCGCTATCGATTAGGCCACAGAGATGCCTCGAGAGACAGATTATTGTCAGGTATGCCGTGATTACACCTGTCGTAGATTAATTAGTTCCTACAGAGGGTTGGAACCTCTCCGTTTAAGGTACTTTCGTTCTTATATTCCATAATCTTTGAAGCGTACAGAGAGATAAGGAATGGTTAGATTTAGAGACCATCCTGGGATTGTTGTTATTGTTGTTATTGTTGTTGTTAACTGTTATCAGACAAGTTGTGACGATCTGGTACATTTAGTTTATAGACAAACGAGACAACCAGACAGTTATCGTGACATAAATCAGACGAAATGATCAACGACACCTAGCGGCCACTTTGGTGAAGCATCGAAGACTTACGACGTATTTATTTCGGTTGAAAATGTCTGTCCTGATCATCAGGATTACTGACAGTCAGGATATTATGATGGAAGGGAGTTGTCGACGACGTTACGGATGCGCCCCTCGAAGAGTCGGTAGGACGCCACTCGACAGAGTTACTGGTTGGTCGGAGTTCGAATCCCAGTGTGATCTGTATCTGTCGTTGTGTGGCTGGTGGTGTTCAGTTCGGCGATTGTTTAACAGATTAGATCTAGTTGATTTTTAGTAATCTAATATTTAAGTTTAAAACTCGTCATTGTAAATAAAACACGTTCGTTGACCCCGAGAGACCGAACAAAACTAAGAATTACACTCACTCACTCACTCACTCACTCACTCACTCACTCACTCACCACTCACTCACTCACTCACTCACTCACTCACTCACTCACTCACTCACTCACTCACTCACTCACTCACTCACTCACTCACTCACTCACTCACTCACTCACTCACTCACTCACTCACCACCACCACCACTCACTCCTCCCACTCACTCACTCACTCACTCACTCACTCACTCACTCACTCACTCACTCACTCACTCACTCACTCACTGTAATATTTTGTGTAAACACAAGGACACTTCATATAAGGAGAATAATGGCCGAATGGCAAATCGACAGCTCATAAACGAGAACCTTCTCGGTTCGTATTCAACAACACTCTGATGTTTTTCAATGAAACGTGCACCAATTGATCATGCGAATAAGGAAGTACCACTCATGACGAGAATAATGGCCGAATGGCAAATCGACAGCTCATAAACGAGAACCTTCTCGGTTCGTATTCAACAACACCCGTAAAGATGAACTAAATTATTAAGTTTTCATATTAATCTAATGCCAGATTCGAATCATAAATCGAACCCAAGACCAACGTACCACGTCATGTCGAGATCATGGCCGAGAAACGAGACACGAACTGATTTGGGGGCACCATGTGGTATTTTCAGGGTTAGGTAAGAACAAAAGAAGTTCAATCAAATTATTTTCTAGCCTTTTTACTATTTGTGTCAAATCATTTTGTTTTTGTTGTTGGTTTTAAAACGTATAAAATATAGTATAAAATAATCTGCCCCAGTTGTTGTGAACATTTAGAAAATATTTGTAGATAAATAATAATAATAATAATAATAATAGTAATAATAATAATATGTTCTAATAATGGCACAGTGCGTGTCTACTTAGGTAAGCCCTATTTTACGATAAGTGACTATTATCCTCGTGAAGAACATTGTATGTTAAAGCTGTCAGGTCGGTGCATCATTACTTTCTCCTAATATTGCTCATCAGTGGCAGCATACTGTTAGGATTGATTTATAGTACCACATCCGGCAGTGATGTATTAAATATGATGAACTGATAATATTTGTCAGATATAATATTCCTTCATCGCCTTCATTGTTCCGGTAGTACATTGTTCCGATATTCTAGTATTCCGACAGTTCAATGTTATGAGGGTTGTTGTTTCTGTCCCCGCAGTTGTATTGCATTAAACACCAATAGTCATTGACAAGACGTGTAAGGTAAACTATGGGGATCTTTTTAAAGATCACGGGAAAAGAAATGTCTTATTTCACATTAAATATAACGTAACAAACAATTATTTTATTCCCTATCAGATGCACTATCACACTCAAAACAATTCTAACCACCAGCTCTCATATTTCCATTAAAATGTTCCCTAATCCTTAATTCCTGAAACTTTCACGAGCCATTTCATAGTGCCTACTACGCTCGCTAGGGATTATCGTGTGACGTCAGCTTTGACAAACATCAATGCCACAGCTTTGTTTCCAAGGGTCCTGACCAGTTGACAGACAAAATGTCAGATTCCGACGAAAGTTTTCACATTTTCAGGGATATCAAGCCCTACAGCTTTGAACAACTCGTGAAAAGGTTACAGACAGTATTAATTGTGAGGAATTACATCCAGCAAGTGCAGACGTGGATCTAGAGCAGCCACCTGTGCCGCCGACACCCGGCCCCGGTCCACAACAAGAGTTAGAATGGTGTGTATTTGTTTGTGTTGATATAAGCTTAATTGATAAGCCAACACATTAGACCTGAATGCGAGTATTTCCTTCCTCCTATCGCATAACTCCATTTTTTTAAAGTGATATTTGTCGGTACGCTGGAACTCGGTGGATGCATGGGGCTCTCCCATATGTGGCTTATACAGGTATGTGCCGCACTCGGTGTGTCTTTTTAACCATAAGAAGCTTTGAGTAGGCCTAAGTAATGTGTTTGTGAATAAGTGAAAATTTACTTATTAACGAATGCGTAAACTGTTGAATGTCCAATAGCTTGCTCCCAAAATTACCCTATTATCACTCATAAATACCCGTTTTCTATTCAATTTCTCCATCAAACTGCTGGTTCGTTTGGGGTTAGCATCACGCTGTTTGACAGATTTGATTGGAATGACATCTTCTGTGAGCCGGACACTTTTCATGTCATGTCCTAATGATCGTGCCAAAGACGGTGAAATAACCAACATACGTTCCTCAAATTTTTCCCGCGGATCTTGCTGTGACAAGTTGGCTTCCGTTGCACTCTGTTCATGTTCAGAGCCAATCACACAAACTAGTCTTGGTGGGTTTTTTTTTGGGGGGGGGGATCCAATGGATACTCCATCTAGTGGCAGATCCATTTATAAGCACAATTATAAGCGGCACAATAAACCATTTTACACGTTTAATAATGACAACATAGAATTCGTAACACAGGTAAAACAAGGTCACGGCGAGTGTTTGACGTTCCCGAAGATTGCCCATTAAAGCTGTGGCATGTTTGTACATGTGAGATGTTAGGAAAGCAAGTTTTAAAACCAATGTAGCTTTATTTCAAGAAACAGTTAAAATATATCTCTGACTGAAAATGATTTTAATAAATACCACTGATGACATTTTGACCAATTTGGGGGACCTTTTTCTATGAACTTTAAGAGGGAGCCATCTTTTTTATTAGGCCAAAAAACCTGTCCCCTTGGAAACTATCTGTATGAATTGTAATAGATGTGTGGATTGAGAAAAGAGAGACTCGGATTGTCTTTTTGGTGTGCGGTGGCACATCGTGTATCAGTGTTAAGTATCTGATGCCGATTTATTGATGACACATACCTCACGGTTAGATACCCACATCTTCTCTCGATCTCATGATCTCAGTGTGTTAGCGAAACATCTGGTGTCTGAATTAGGGTTTGTTGGAACATTGTACGCTAGAATATTGGGTTGTTGGAACATTGTACGCTAGAATATTGGGTTGTTGGAACATTGTACGCTAGAACATTGGGTTGTTGGAACATTGTACGTTATAACATTGGGTTGTTGGAACATTGTACGCTAGAACATTGGGTTGTTGGAACATTGTACGCTAGAATGATAGGTTACTGGGACATTGTACCCTAGAATGATGTGTTGTTGGAACACTAGAAGTTGAAAAGATAGGCTGTGGGTCTTCGGAATATAAAATTATTGGAAAAATGATTAGTTGATGGAATACCATACATCGGAATGATGGGTTGTCGGAACACTAGTTGTCGGAATAATGAGTTTTTGAAATACTGGATGTCGGAATGATGGGGTGTCGGAACATTGGTTGTAAAAATGGTGGGTTGTTAGAATATCAGATGTCAGAATGATTGGTTGGTAGAATGGTAGAGGTCGGAATAACAAGTTGTTGGATCACTGGACGTCGAAATAATTGGTTGTTGGACCACTAGACGTCGGAAAGATAGTCCGCCGGAACATTGACTGTCTGAACGATTGATTACAATGGGATGTCGGAATAACGAACATAACCCGTATCCAGACACTGTGTACTCACCGTATCCAGAATGTGGTACAACGACATCCCGATGTACACATCTACTGTAGTGGAATCATTTTTTACCGGCCTCGATGTCTTATCGTAGTACATCAATAATTTGTGTTTTACTCGATACTCGTTTGAGTACTCCGACCAATCGACCTTGTTGTTGCCCTGTAGCCGTTTCCGGTTCTTCCTGAGCTTCGATGCGACGCCGCCCTTGCCCTTCGCTGACGTCATCAATCCCGGAACTATATAATCTGCCTGCATCCGATCCAAGAACGAGTCCCCGTCGCCGAGATCGCTGTCGATGACATCACTTCCGTTGTCGGATGATATATCCGAATCTTCGTCATCGTCCGTGGGAGCGGATTCTTCCCGTCTAGATCTGAAGTTGTCCGGAACATCCGAGGGAAGGTCCAAGATTCGGGAATATTTTCCGCGATTGTTCAGGTACTTTTCACGTGGGTGGGCCACGTGATAGGGTCTTATGTCAGATATGAAGTCCGACGTTCGCATCATGTCAACGTCGTCGTATCGTCCAGTGACGCCGTCGTGGTCACCAGGTGGCGTGGCCTGTATCGTCGGCTCCCTATGACTGCGAACGGGTAGGATTCTCTCGGCTTCCGCTTCCGGTATAATGTCGGCTATAAGCCAAAGGCATAGTAACCAGTACATCATGACGAATACTGGAATAATAATAATAACAATAATAAAAATAAAAATAATTAATAATAATAATAGTAATAATAATTAATATTAATGATAGTAATAATTATAATAATAATTATAATAATAGTTACAATGGTAAACGTATGCGTAGGTGTGTGACTGCTTGCTTGTTTATATATACCTGTACAATAATAATAATAATAATAATAATAATAATAATATCTCCCCACACACTGACTATGTTAAGCGCCAAATCCACAAAATATAACATATCTGTGTGTACACATTATAGGATGTTAAACGGTGCCCGGGATATGGAGATAAACAGAACAGGAATGTTTTGTTCGGTAAATCCAGAAGATGTGACAAATGGATAAACAGACGTCTCAAACTAGCCTCGTTTTTGTTACAAGTTCACGATCACGTGATTACATGGTTGATTACTGGTTGATAAATAGAGCAAGGGAGAGAACGTGTTTCCGCCTTTCATCGTTAACAGGTGTGAAGGTAAGAATTTTGTATGAAGCCATATTGGTTTTGTGTGTGTGTGGGGTGTGTGTGTGTGTGTGTGTGTGTGTGTGTGTGTGTGGTTGTGTGTGGTTGTGTGTGGTTGTGTGTATGTGTGTGATGCAAACCATTGGAGAGCGAGGATTTTAAAAAAAATGGCGGATATGTGTGCTAAAAGAGATGAGCGCAGAGATGAGCGCATTATACGGGGAAATGATGTGATGTTTGGCTCGAGATGGGGAAGGGGGGGGGGAGCTGTAGGGAATAGCCATCCATCAATTGCAATACAGAAACTAGCTGCAGTACAGGAAGTAATCCCTGTAACAACTTTAATAGCAGTAGGATTAGTTGCAGCAAAAGCAATCCCAATATTGCCCCCCAATTATAATATGATCATAATTTAGTACTATCAATATTCACATCAACAGAAAGAGCACACGTCATTCTCCCTAGATACTGTGTCAACGTTGGAGCCATCATTTACTAACAATAAGTCGAGGTAGCGGTATTAAAGAACTTTATAAAAAAAAAAGTAAAAAAATAATTTTGATGTTTGAGTAAACAAGAATGGCACATTTATTAATTATTGTTAATATAGACAAATAAATTAGCAAAGAAGAGAAAGAAATTACTAGTGAATGATTTACTCTATAAATAAAGATAATCCGACGTCACGTGATGACAATGACATAAAGTGTTTTGGGATCTGCGAACGTCTTCGTTCAATAAGTAGTGTGTTGACGAATGTTAACGTTCTCGCCACGGACGTTCGCACCCAGAACGTAACAGAGAAGAAAGTCGGGCATGTTTGTCCTATTAAAAAATATATATATATCAGATTAATAACTAGAATTACATAGAATACACCTGACCATCTGCCAGTGTCATTCAGTATCAACTGTCAGTATCCTCTGTACTGATCAAAGGAGGCGACTCCCTGATGAAACATCCATCAAATACAAATCGCTTGACGTTTTCAGTGCAGTACTCTATTCTCTCGGCTGAAGGAGGGTCTTTTCATTCGTGAAATTGTATTCCTGCGCTCGTGACGTATGATGTCTAATTATGGCCCCAACTTACAATAATGAACAAACATATGTATAATTTCCGTTGTTATTTAATGAAAATATGATGGATATTGTAGATATGGAAATTAATGGTAAAGGCCAAAAGAAATATTAAATGTTGATTATGCTTCGTTGTACTATATTAAATGCGCTTGTTGATTACGTACGTAAATCGGCATGGCGCCAGACTGAAACACCACCACCTCCGCACTCTAATAAAAGTAGTTCGTCTGTAAATGTAAATATTAGTAAGACGTCTGAATATTAGGGAGATAAAATTAACAATCTGCATTACAGACCACACAGTTTATTGTAAATAACCAATCAAACAGCGTATTCAGTTCAAGTATTAAAAAAAACCGGTACTACTTTATACGTGTTGGGATCTAATGTAGGTGAATCATGATTAAACATCACACAAAATGGCGTTTCTGGTTATTATCCATAGGTATCGTACGATAATAATAATTCAAGTTGAACAAGGCGCTACATAAAATATTGTTATTATTATTATTATTATTATTATTATTATTATTATTTATTAAAGCGCTTTACAATAAACGATTTAGAAAAATGACCTTATTTTTCGTGTGAGCTGGATAAATTCCGGTACGTGATTGTGTACTCGACAGAGTCCCATATTTAGAAATTCCAGTATTCTAATTTAGTTACTGCGATCTTAAGATTTTAAATATAATTAAGCGCTTTAACACTGCCTTTGGGACACCTCCATGGCCTAACTGATAGCGTGGTTGGCCACTTATCTACACCACATGGGTTCAAACCCCGGCCGGGCTATGTCTGAAGGGTGTTTCATCTTTCACTTCGCTTCATTACCTTTAGAGGTTGCTCGGCCCATTTAGCCTATCTTGTGTACAAAAGTGGCCGTAAACAGTAAAATTTACCTTTTTAGCACTGTCTTTATCACCGTTGATTACGGATCGTCAAAGTCCATCGCCATTCTCATTATTGTACATTATTTGGTTTACAGAACAGAACCACGCTGATGAGGTTTGTGACAGGACTCCATATATAAACATCTTAATATTTCATAATTAATAATTAGATAATTATAATTAATATAGTTTAATAACAGTTTATTTATACAATATTTATTTGATAAACGAAATACCGAGATGAATATAGACAGCAAACAAAACTTTCTATTTCGGAACATATCGAATTTCCGGATTGAGGACACCGGATTGTGGATACCGGATCGTGGATACCGGCTGGTGGACTCGATTACCCCCAACTTCAGGTGTCTGTAATCAAAACTAATTCAAAGTGATGCATTTCGTTCCGGATTTGATCAAGCCAATTAGCCAATCCGTAAATCCTATCAGAAGGTCTCCCATAATCCGATACCTAATTGTACATTCGAACCAGCTGACCTCTTGACCCCCGGAAATGGAACGCTGTAGAGTTGAACGCGAAATATCTTAAATAATTCAATTTTCTTCCATAATTCCGTAGACGAATTAAGTAACATCAAAGACGAACGAGGATATTAATTCAATAAATTGGTCATAATTAATTTTTCCGATCCAAACGAGACAGATGTATCCGGATTTTCTTTATTTACTATTTACGTGAATCCTGACATGATTAAGAAACAATGATCCACGGATTTAGCTTTTTTTATGTTGTTAACATACATACAACATGTACGTATGTCGCGGTGTTTATATAATATGATTTGCCAAACACTTATTTGTTTACCTTGTATTAAACACGTACGTGTTTACAGTGGACAGGCGTCATTAATAACAACACTTTCTAATCACAAAACACATCATAGCCGTTACGTAATAAGATAAACGTAGCGATTAAACAAGTACAACTGCCATAGGAGCATATTCGAGGGAGAGGAGCAGGCAGTTGCGTCACCTGATGAAAACTTGGCTAGATTCTAGGTATTAATAATTTATAACAATAATATATACAAAGATAATATTATAATTTGTTGATCTGTTGATACAAGTATAAACAACCTAGCTACTCATTTCAGGATAGGACTCGTTATATTTATGAACAGATAGAAATCTTCACCGAAGATATAGAAAAGTTTGTTGACATTTTATCTACAAACAAATTCAATTATATTTTACTACATTATGATAAAATGCGTTTCGATGACCCAGTAAGATGATGATGATGATGATGATGATTGATGTTTTACGGCTACTTTTGTGCACATGGTAGGCTAAATGGGCCGAGCGACCTCTAAAGGTAACGAAGCGAAGACAAGGATGAAAAACCCTTCAGATATGCCAACGCCAAGATTCGAACTCGGGTGGTGTTGATCTGTGGTCCAACGCGCTAGCAGTTAGACCACAGAGGCGCTGGAGTTTCCATCGACCGGGCTGTGGGTTCGGTTCTGACTCACACCTACGTTTGTGGGTAAACAAATCTTTGCCAGAAGCCCTTTTTTTTCCAATACGATAAAGATTATCAATAATTTTATTCATCTCAGCGGCAGATAGTATCATTTTATGATAAAAATCCAAATATTGACCTCGTGGGGCATCAGATAACGTAAACAATTACTACCGTTGACACAATTAAATTATTATTCATAACGACGCTTCCAGATTATAATAATATCAATAAGATTACGAAGAGGAAGTTAACTATTAGTCAGAGTGTTAACATCTGTCCAGAATTCTTTCTGATTTTCGTAACTGAACTTATTCGCAATATTAAAAGTAATAATCACGTTTATATTCCGTTGTCTTCGATGATAAAACCTGATCTAATTCAAATAAATTATATTATTTTCAAATTAAAGACTTACTCCTCGGTTCAACATACGGGTCGTTGTCGAGGTTTATCCAAATCATGCCCATAACACCACTATTATCTATAATGAGTTTTTGACAAATGTATATTTAGAAAATCAGTTAAGTTATTATAAAATATATTAATATCAGAGAAATATGTTAAGTTGGGATCAACAGATTTGATCCCACCAGGACGACAATGTTATCCAATAAACATTTAGCTTTGGAATGATAATTAATATTAATTTTAACGTATTATTATTATTATTATTAATTATTATATTATTATTATTATTATTAGTATTATTTAGTATTAGTATTATTGTCAACAGATGCAGCTCAAGGCTAAAGTTAGATGATTATAGGAAAGACTGGTCTTAATCATCGTATCAGATATATTATATGATGATGTTCCTCGCAGAATACAATCAATAGTATAACATCAAAGGTAGATATTTACGATATGTCAGTCATTGAAGTCACCCATCGTAGTAATAATCGAATGTAAAAACAATAACAAACACCAAACCAAGAAAGTCATCAAATTACCAACATTGAGACGGAAATGTTATCAATATCTTCATCCGCATGATGTAGTTTGATTGGACAGTCATCAAATCTGTCAAAATATTATCATATTCATAACTTATGTAGACATTTTCAAATCCATAAAATCCATACACAACCAAAGTTTACAAATTAAATCAATACTTATGTGCCATCAATACTTATGTGCCATCAATACTTATGTGCCATCAATACTTATGTGCCAAATGACGTCAACAAGATAGTGGGAACAACCAAGAATTAGACGTCATATTGCATCAACAAATTATTATACATTTTTATAATAAAAATATGGTTGTTTTTGTTTAAAACTCTACACTTTTTTATTAGTAATATTAACAAAAGTTGGATATACAAAATAGGACATTATCCTAATAATTTATGTAGATAAGGAACACTTCTTTTGAAGCCATCATTATTTTAATTATTCACGATGATATCGAAGACGAAATATATTATTGAAACATAAATATATGTGTTTTTTTTATATCTAATTTCCGGAACACCTGAAAGATGAAAAACTGTCAAATTTAATTATCACAAGTAGTGTGAATGATAGAGTGATACTATCAGTGATAGTATCAGAGACGAGTCTGGCCGCGCGCTGCAAACATTCAGGTCACGGCTTGATTGGAATTAACAGGATACTGTGTTTGGGGGGTGGGGTTCCATAGAGATGTCCAGGTATTACCACTCAGTTAGTGAGTGAGTGAGTGAGTGTCAGCTATTTGTCAGCTGGAGTATTTATTGTACCCCCCCCCCTACGTTCAGGATCAGGAACATCGGATTCAGTACCATTTAGTAGATGAATAATGCTTTGAACAGTCGTCCAGCAATTGTGTCTGTCCGCCAGATGGAGCTGTGGATTGTTTCGCACAGCGGTAACTCATTTTCGCTAATTGATAACCCGAACACCAACATTAGATATGATAAGATACAATCGGTGATGTCCACAAACAGACAGTGCTCTACTTGGAGACAGCTTCTATAAGTTTCATCTCTTGATCCATTTAAACAAATTATCTCTCGCATAAAAAGATGAGTATATACAGCAGATGTTTATAGACGACACGTGAGAGAGAGAGAGAGAGAGAGAGAGAGAGAGAGAGAGAGAGGGAGAGAGAGATGGCTCACACAAAACTGTCGGTTCTGACTTGGGACACCTGTGAAGAGCTGACAATAGCTCGGAGATGTGGTTTGTGTCTTTCTTCTCTTCACATCATCTACGATGTCTGGATTCACGTTTCGGGTGGGGGGTTCAAAGCAGGAGAATAGATGTTTGGCTTCATCGAATTCTAAAGAACCCGAAGGAGATGTATGTGGAGTTCGTTGGTTAGCAGAATCAGTCCACCATGAACCCGTTATGTCCACGTTGTCAAAGCAAACTTAATAGCTCGTCTGCCAACAATTTGGCTTCTTATGGTTGATCCAGAGATTCTCCGTCGTTTTCCTGTTACTGGCCGTGGTAGCAGAAGTGGGATGGTCAGGGATGGAGTGGATAGCTACTGGATAAGCATTTTGTATTCAGGAGTTTCGAATGCGTCGTGTACGCGTGCGCGCACGCACAGCACGCCACGCACGCACGCACGCACGCACGCACGCACGCACGCACCACTGTAAGTGCACGAGATCTCGTAAGATATTGCGATATAACCTAATGATACACCACATCACGCCCCCTAACACCACGTGACACGTGTCGGTCTTATTTCATAATCCCCACTCCGTTTATCCCCAATTTAAATCCCATCTCTCCCCCCACTCTGACCTTCATCCGTCTAATGAAGGGCATCATCAATCGTAAATCGTCGACGTGACATGGCCGCAACAAGACTTCCGCTTTACGAGTACAGAACCAAACGAAGGCGTCCGCTAGGTGTCATACCTTATCAGACCGATTCCTGTCGATCCACAAAACGTGTCGAAACAGCTCACGGATCGCCGGATCGACAATCCTGATACGGCGTCCTAAATACCTCCATTATGTATATAGGATGCTCACTAGGTGGCGTTTACAGGTAATTCTGTCCCGTATAAACAACTTATTAACGATGACATATCAACACCTCCCCCCCCCATAACGTTGTCCTCATCCAGGACACAGAGCGCCACTTGTCGTATAACAAATAGAAGATAATATATATGCTATATACGTGATGTAAGGATCCATATTAATGAATGGACTTGGATCAAAGGATTATTATCTACACGGATACCTTACGTTTGGTGAACGGTATTAACTAATACGCGCTCACGGGAGGGGGGGGGGGGATTGTGTCTGATTGTTAAATGAGCATACCTAGTAACTAATACGCTATACAGATAGATAGATAGATAGATAGTTAGACAGACAGATAGACAAACAGACAGACATATAGATAGATAGATAGACAGATAGATAGATAGATAGATAGATAGATAGATAGACAGATAGATAGATGATAGATGGATGGATGGATGGACAGATAGATATATAAAGGTTATCTTACACCAGAGGGCGTCCTAATAGAAGAGTGGGTAGAGCAATATGGTGAAAACACCCTCGTTAGGTTTCGAATCCCTGTAGCCTCAGTGTTTATGGGATGTTTCGTCCGTCAGTCACCATTAAAAATACATATATACACAAAAACAGCGTAATGAAGACAAACACCAGACAGGCTTATTGTAATATAGGCAAGTTTCTTATTGTAATATAGGCAATTCCCTTATTGTAATATAAGGCAAGTTTCTTATTGTAATATAGGCAAGTTCCTTATTGTAATATAGGCAAGTCCCTTATTGTAATATAGGCAAGTTCCTTATTGTAATATAGGCAAGTCCCTTATTGTAATATAGGCAATTCCCTTATTGCAATATAAGCAAGTTTCTTGTTGTAATATAGGCAATTCCCTTATTGCAATATAAGCAAGTTTCTTGTTGTAATATAGGCAAGTTCCTTATTGTAATATAGGCAAGTCCCTTATTGTAATATAGGCAAGTTCCTTATTGTAATATAGACAAGTCCCTTATTGCAATATAAGCAAGTTCCTTATTGTAATATAGGCAAGTCCCTTATTGTAATATAGGCAAGTCACTTATTGTAATATAGGGAAATCCCTTATTGTAACTGTAGGCTTATTTTTAGGTAAATTAAATCGGATGTAAACAGAGAGGGAATGGGGTGAGATGTGGGGTTATGTGGATACAGGATGTGTTATAATAGTGACTGTGGTGTTTGGGTTATGGATGGTTTGGGAATCGTCTTTTTGTTATAGTAGTAACTGTCATGTTGTGGTAGTAACTGTCGTTGATAGAGTAGTAACTATCGTGTTGTGGTTGTAACTAGCGTTGTTATAGTAGTAACTGTCGCGTTGTGGTAGTAACTGGCGTTGTTATAATAGTAACTGTCGTCTTGTGGTAGTAACCAGTTTTGTTATAATAGTAACTGTCGTGTTGTGTTGTGGTAGTAACTGTTTTTGTTATAGTAGTAACTACAGTGTTGTGGTAGTAACTGGCGTTGTTATAGTAGTAACTGTCGTGTTGTAGTAGTAACTGGTCGTTGTTATAGTAGTAACTGTCGTTGTAGTATCTATCGTTGTTATACTAATGACGGTAATGTTTTACTGGCACTTGTCGCATATGCATGTCATGTAACTGTAACAATTTAGCAGTGTATATATATATATATATATATATATATATATATATATAATAAAACACACACATGTACACGCTTGCAATCACGGCACGTACACTGCCAATTATAAATCCACTCATATCAAACCGTGACAGAATTAACATGGCGGTCATGTCACTTCCGGAAAACAGTCATTACTCAGATAACAGATGCCGCCATCTTGACGGGCTAACAGCTCCATCTAGCGGTGGGCAGCGTATGGAACAGTGATCGAAGGAAATTACGTCAAAGTTCAAGGTCGACGAATGTTCTGGGCATGCGTTAAGTGCAAACATACGAAAGCTTCTCTGGTAAAACATCAATAGACCAATAACCATCGTCATCATCATCATCATCATCATCATCATCATTAATATGTCAATGTAATCACCATCCATCAATCCCACCTACCCAAATGGCATATCTATTTAAGTGATTTCCCGTTCGCCATTAAGTATTGTGACCGTTGTTGGTACAGTTATTTCCTTGTCAAATTTCCCATTCTGAGACTTTGTTTGTTTCGCTTTCTGTTTCAATTGGATTCTGATTTTGTTTCTACTTAACAAAATGTGTTTCGTTGTTGTTTATAGGAAACGGATGATGTACCAATGTGTGTGTGTGTGTGTGTGTGTGCGCGTGTGTGCGTGTGTGTGTGTGTGTGGATATTGGCAGTATGTGATTAGGCACTGGCACAGATAATCGCGAATACAAAATATGGATGATTCATCAAGGGATAAACGTATTTCTTATTAAGACGTGTGTAAGATCTCGCAAGTGTGTTTGTTTGATTGTGTGTGTGTGTGTGTGTGGTGTGTGTGTGTGTGTGTGCGTGTGTGTGTGTGTGTGTGTAGTGAAATGGCAGAATTTCACTACAACCTCTGTATTGATCTTTTATGTATGATGATGATGATAATAATAATAATAATGTTATTATATCACCATCTTCATCATCATTAGCATCATTATCTAACATTCCCAATAATAATATATTTCTCTTTATCAATAAAATGCTTTTATCCGTCATTTGTTGCCATGGGAACGTATTATACATAACAAGATGATAACAGAAATCATTTGCTTGCCGCCCTAACTCCGGATTAAAAAGAAAATCCATGATCTTACCCTCAGGTAAGCTAACACACACACAAACACACCCACACACACACACACACACACACACACACACAGAGAGAGAGAGAGAGAGAGAGAGAGAGAGAGAGAGAGAGAGAGACCAAGCAAACATCGTGATTAAGTCCAATAAAAATATTCAACGGAAACACAGCGGCCATCTTCTTTTTCCTATCCCTCCAACAACGTCACGTGACTTAGTTGACCAATCACACAGTATTTCCCCTCCCCATTGGTAATTTCCACGCAATCCTAACATCATCACAGTTTGGACATGAGATTTAAGCATTTTTTCAATAAACGGCAATATTGTTGGATAGGAAACACGCCAATGTCACGAAATATGCCCAGCACTGTCGGAAGTTCTTCGTTTCTAAATCCGCTCCCCCCATTAAATTCTCCAGAAAAATGGGTACGTCTTGGTCTTTGTCCGAGTAAGCTCTCATAAAGGAGGTCACATTTCGTCCCAATGCCCTTCGTCCATAGAGCCGTCAACTCGACATAGTCTCGTATTAATGGAGGGAATCTTCTCTGAACGGTAATTGATCCAATTTAGGGCGGAGCAGATCCGGATCGAGTCGGCCGCCGTTACACTGGAAGCTCTGGCGACCAGGAGCGTTAACGTTCTTTCTGGATATGTGGCCTTTTGTGGGAGATAATAAGAGATCTCAAATCAAAAGAAGCCAAGATCTCTGTCTGTATCTATGCGTGCGTGCGTGCGTGCGTGCCTGCGTGCGCGTGTGTGTGTGTCGGCTTCTACTAGCTGTTCATGCATCGAACGGACTAATTAAAAGTGCTGACTCAGCACGTTTTCTTGATTGGCTGGAGCCCATTAACAATTCCTGACCGAATACGTCTGGATGGATATCATCAAAAACGAGGCTGAGAGCAGCATCCGTCTGGATACTGAGTGATGTCCCGAGTTTCTCCGGATCTGGATATGATGTATTTTTTTTATAGGTATCTATAATTCTAGGTTTAGCATTCCGTGTTTGTCTGCGGAAGTTAGAAGGTAAATACATTGACAGAGAAACAAATACATTTTACTTCTTCAGTTAATACTTTATCTATTACATTCTGGAGAAAAGTATTTGAGTCAATGGAATTGCCCGTTTACTGTCGGGGGGGGGCTACGTTGTGGGCAGGGGCCATATTGGGGACACACACACACACACACACACACACACACACACACACACACACACACACACACACACACACACACACACATTAAAAACTAAACGATGTGATGATGATGAAGATATAATAATAATAATAATAATAATAATAATAATAATAATAATAATAATAATAATCCGGGATAAAACTGAACGTCAACCTGAGAAATGGTGTTAAATAAATAATTTCTCCTCCATTATGAATGTAATTAGGTAAAGTTCTCTTTGATAATATTGTTATATCGTTATGTACACTTTATATGATTTGTGGAGAAAAATCGCAACTAATTCTTCGTCCTATTTTTTGGTTATTTACAAAGTGTTCAATTTGTATTTGTCCCCGAGATGTCGCCTTAATTTGGAAATGTTTGAAGAATTGTTGATCAAATCGTTAATGCGAAAGTATTATAGCGTTGCCTTGGTCATATGAAATAATTTATAGGTTAGTACAACAGTATCACGTGATTACTTCCCGTCTGTCTGTGTGTCTGTGATACTGTGACACCCCCCCCCCCTCTATTCCTCCGCCTAATCCTACCTTTCTCCGTCTTATTCAACACGTGACCCAATTAGGTCAGCTCCACCTTTTAGCAATCACGCGGCGATCGGCGCGCCACCTGCCTGAAGATATCGCCAATTCAATGGAGACGCTCTCGGTTATAACCCAATTAGTGGCCGACAAACGATCTCCTGTGACGGGTGTCTGTTTCATACGACACCGACACCTTTCTGAAGGCCACTAGCCGACAAAGACACTCCTTCTAACCACATACCTTTGTCCTAGAGCTAGATACGAATCCTTGAGGATAGTTAGCCATGACATGTTAATAACTAGGACATCTTAGGGGTGAAGAGCTCTCGATGTCCTGGCTTTCCAGAAGTAATTATATGTATAAGGACACTGGAAGAGAGAAAGTCAGTTATCGTCCGATAACGTCGGATATATATATATATATATATATATATATATATATATATACCAACAGATCGGCCAATAGTATCTGATATAACTACACTTATGCTTAGTTTAAAGATCACATTATGTACTGCCATAAATTAAATCACATCCCCACAATATCTAAATGGATGTTTCATCTTTGACTTCGCTTCATTAACTTTGAAGGTCGCTCGGCCTATTTAGCCTACCATGCGCAAAAAAGTGGCCGTAAACCGCAATCATCATCATCATCATCATCATCAACCACCACTATCATCATAAACCAATAAACACGATCTCACTTTAGACATAATAAGTTTTTCTGGCCATATTACTTTTAACATATAGACTGTAGTTCACGTTTTCTAAGTAGACGTATATTACTATAGCTGTAGTTTATATGATTGTTAGCAACTTAGTAATCATGACTGGTCTTTCTTGTTAGCAACTTTGGACACGCGACTGATACCTTTTGTTAGCAACTTTTAACACATGACGGGTCTTTATAGTTAGTAACTTTGAACGCATCATGGCTTGTCCTTCTACTTAAATGTTGATGCTTTATGAGCATTTGTCCGAAACGAGGTGAGTTGAGGCATGAAACATCTCTCAGATATACGCTGCTTAGATTTTAAGCTCTGGTGCTTGAGATCCGTGGTCGGCCAGGTTATTAATTATTAGACGACAGGGATATTATATAGATCATTGTAGCTAATGTTAGATCTAGATCCAAACGTTTCCCTTGATCCAATGATCCACGATTTGGTTCATTTCTTTAGAATGCCCATCCGGAACCTACAAGAGACACCACTACTAACCCGAACCAGTGACTACTATAGCATAAATAAACCTTATTTATTAAAGAACCAACAGCTCAACAACATAACAACATAATAACAACTTGGCGCCATATTGTATTCGACCTATTGTAATACCTTCCATATATCACACTATGACACGCTGACAAAGTCAATAAATATGGCCGCCATGTTTTACGAGTATTGCTAACAGTTAGAGTATTGTCAGTGGTAACTCTTGGTACGACTACCATCACTGACATATTTTTCAGTCCATTATTTGTTTACCACGCCCTCCCCCTCCCTCCCCTCACGTGATCTCATTCATTTCGTCATTAAGTCTGGAAAATATTTTGTCTTATAATTTTATGTCGCCAAACTCCCGTCTACACTAATGTCAGTTGTTATTGTAACCATTAGAATCCATCCATCCATCCATCCATCCATCCACCCATCAATAAATAAATAAATAAATAAATAAATAAATCTATCTATCTATCTATCTATCTATCTATCTATCTATGTATCTATCTCTATCTCCAGCTATATATCTATCTATCTATCTATCTATCTATCTCAATCAATCAATCAATCAATCAATCAATCTATATATATATCTCCATTTATCAATCAATCAATCAATCAATCAATCAATCAATCTATCAATCTATATATCTGTATATCTATCTATCTATTTATCAGGACACTGAATGGCCTAAATTGTGACGATGTGTCGTTAAACAACATTCATTCATTCATCAAATAAATAAATAATAATCTATCTATTTATCTATCTATTTATTCCCATTCGTGCCATCAATATTTAGCTAATTTCCTATTTTCTTTTGAGTTCAGCGATATTTCAACAAAGTGAACCATTTAATTAATATCTACACAACGCTGTCACTCTATCATTCAGCATTCACTTCCCCTTTCTTTACTAAGCCCTGGCTCAGCAGCTCTCCCTGAGTGACCACTGTTATGACAGTCACCTATTTATGCACCTGTCTGAGAACAGACGTCATCTGACACGCGATGTGGGTGACACATAATAATTCTGATAGCTACTAAAACACAATTAGACCACATCGTAGTTATTCCAGCCGACACGTAAT
>JAODUP010000020.1:287500-322500 GCA_025642065.1 Paralvinella palmiformis | reverse complement strand
GTCGCTTTTTGCCACAACCGGAAGTCAGCCCTGTTTGGTCATGGCGGCGCAATCAAACACCACTGAGTACTCGGTCTAGTTTTCTTTCACGACAATGGATATAAAAGTCGTTTAATTGAAATATCCGTTTCAGTCCAAAACAGCTGAAAGTGAAACGTATTTCACCAAAACAATCGCTCAAAATTATAGTAAAGTCGATGAATACAAGGTATTTAAATAAATTAATGGACGCATAACTGAAATGTTCACTGAATATTTCCCGTATGAGACTAATTGTTATGGACCGGGTCTGAAACGTTTAAGACGCCACCTGAAGCTGAAACTGTTAATAATAAAGCAACTTATAGCCGGGACTAGTGTGTTATTTATCATCTTCATAATTATGAATATATTATCAATCATATTTGATAAGTTTATGAGGCCACATTGCGACGGAGGCTACTCTTCTCTCTTCATATTTTTCTTCTCTTTTCTTATCTTTTCTTCCAAAAATCTATCTCTCTACCTCTCTCTCTCTCTCTCTCTCTCTCTCTATCTATCTATCTATCTCTCTCTGCTATATTAATAAGCTCAAGTAGATCGACTCTGAGTGTTGTTTATCTTTGTGGAATGTTTCATAAAAAAGATAACGACGATCTCATCTCGTTAATGGAGTCTCATCTCGGTCACGTGACTCAGGTGTGACTTGAGAGGAAGTTAAACAAATCTCGCAGAGAACTCTCAGGAATGAGATACTAATCTCACAAACTAATATGAGATAATAACGTTATTATTTCAGTTTTATCTCTAATCGTTAATTGATTTGGTTAATGTTTATCTAACGCCTCTACTCTAGCCGCTTGTCGGCCATTACGGCTCCGTAAAAGTGTAGTGGACTAAAACATGAAAGTATCTCGGTTCGAATGCGGTTACAGACATAATCTTCCTGGATTAAAATATGCTATTTGTTGTTTAAATGTTTACATGTTTAAAGGTACCCAATAATTAGTCTAGGAAAGGTATGTCTGGGTGTGTCTGGGTATGTCTGGGTGTGTCTGGGTATGTCTGGGTGTGTCTGGGTGTGTCTGGGTATGTCTGGGTGTGTCTCGGTATGTCTGGGTATGTCTGGGTGTGTCTGCGTATGTCTTGATGGATTTAGAATTTGTTATAAAAATAAGCAAACAAATCTGCTAGTTTATTGTGTACATTGGGGAGTAAAGCAACAAATTATCGAAATAAATATCACACAAAATATTATTATTATTATTATTGTTATAATTATTATTATTAGTATTATTATTATTTTACTCCATAGTTTAATTGATAGAGCAGTTGGCTAGATACCTTTAGTACGTGGGTTCAAACCCTGATGACGTTTTGAAGGTTATCTGGTTCACTGCGACTATCGTGTATAGAAAAAAATTTTTTTTATAAATTATAAATATTTATTATTAGTAGTAGTCCTCATTCTCCTCATCATCATCACCCATTATGATGATCGTTGTTGTTGTTGTTGTTGTTGTTGTTGTTTTACTGCCTTCGACATCATTGTACATAACTAAGTTGACCTGTCTGATATTCTGCGATTATACAGATCCAGAATAATCCAAAACATGAACCATAAGAAACCTTAGCCTTACCCTTAATATTTGCCCTAGCCTTAGCCTTAACCTTAATCTTAATCATAGCTTTAGCCTTAAACCTTAGCCTGAATCTTAATCATAGCCTTAGCCTTAACCTTAGTCTTAGCCTTAGCCTGAACCTTAACCTTAACATTAACCTTAGGCTTAGCCTTAGCCTTAACTCGAACCTTAGCCTTAGCCAAACTGTAATATCCTCAGTCAAAAATCAACCCGCGAACTTGGCAAAAAGGTATCTTTCGTGACGTAGACAAATAATTCACATTTTGTCGGGAGTATTTCATGACATGTGCGAGGCGCCGACGACACGAAGTACTTCGCAGACGTAAATGAAGATGGGCCGAAATGACCCGTTATTAAAGGATAAATTATGGATATAATTATTGGGCTGGAAACGGATGGAAATATTAATTATGGCGGCTACTGAAGGTTTTCTTAAAAATGGACACAACAAATGGATTTGGACAGGTGAATCTATGTTGTTGAAGATTCTGTTGACATCAGGAGATTGATTCTTACTTAGTTTAACTGATAGAGCAGTTGACTACACACCTCTAGTACAAGGGGTTCAAACCCTAATACAGTTTTGAAGGTTACTTGGTCCACATCGACTGGCGTGTACAGAAAATGTTTGTAAGTTAGAAAACACATAATATGTACTCGTTATGCTATAACAGTTAGACATGCTTGTGTTGTGTTAAGATGAATAGAAACACAATAATGTGTAAAAGCCACAATATCCATTATGCGCACAAAGGTGTATCGTGACACCTAGACACAGGTATGTGTGATAACAAATAGATAGACAATTATATACAGTAATGCAATAATGCATCTATACACACAGGCGTATAAGAACATCTAGCTACTCAGGTATAGAATAGCATATATAAACACAGGTAGAGAAGAATATCTGAACACACGAGTGTAGAAGAACATCTAGGCACACAGGTGCATAAGAACATCTAGAAACACTGGGATACAAGAACATCTAGAAACACTGGGATACAAGAACATCTAGAAACACTGGGATACAAGAACATCTAGAAACACTGGGATACAAGAACATCTAGAAACACTGGGATACAAGAACATCTAGAAACACTGGGATACAAGAACATCTAGAAACACTGGGATACAAGAACATCTAGAAACAATGGGATACAAGAACATCTAGAAACACAAGGATACAATAATATCAAAAGATACAAATATATAAGATCACCTAGACACCTACATATGCAAGAACATTTAGCTACGCAGATATGGAAGAACATTTATAAATACAGGTATACAAGAATATATGGACACACAGGTATACAAGAACACTTAGAAGCTAACATGTGCTTGACACTTAACACATGAAAAGTAATCAGAAAAAAATCTTCAAACGGATTTTTTATAAGAAAATAAAAGCCCGGAGGTTGTTCACTTTTTAACGCATACCATTTGTCACGTGGCTTCGGTATTATAGACGTCATCCAGTCACGTGTCAGATAAAACTTTAAGTAGGATAAAGATTTTTTTTGGGGGAGGGGTGTCTCAAAGTTGTCATATTGTAGTTAGGATATCATTCTTTAAGGAGATCCTACCCACAGACACATCTATCGACGGATGTAAGCACACATGCACGCGCGCACGCACACGCAAATGCTTACAAGCAGACTTTTTTTCGTTTATTCTCATATTCTGTGGCTGCGTATACACTCATTGGTTAAATTAATGTTAAGACTTGTTTGTTTACAATTCACCCGAGTTCACAGGTGTATGAAATCAGAACCTGTCTTAAAAGATAACCTTTCACCACAGTATCAACATATCTAGTATTAGGATGACATAACTTTTTGCCGATTCCGATCTCCTAGTAGATACCGGATGGAACACAGTCAGAACAGTAATCCAGATTGAGAAGGTTTCGTCCTCAAGATCAACCAACAGACCACCAGATGGCGCCTTTCTCAAGCTCATCCCCCAGATGGCGACACCTGTCAGCATAGATTTCATACCAACAGCCAGTAACATCTACATACATCAGTAATACATGGGGTTTTGTAGGGTTTTTGTTGGGGGCATAAAGTGTCCCATATTGATAGGCTGGCGTCACGTCATTCAATCGGCTGTCGTGCCGTTTGCGTGCTTCACTGAATTGATAATTGAATTCCGTTGGCGTTAGACATACCTCGGATAGATGACTTAGGGGTGTCTGTCAAAGGTAAATAAATCCCAGATAGTGAATTGTTGAGCCAGATTTGAACCGAGAACCTGGAGTTTTGCAGCGCAGTTATCAAATCACTTCGATAAAGTTGATAATCAACATTAAAACCACCCAAACAGATGTGTTTATTTGCTGACTATACTCTGTTACAAATGTATCTTAAGTTGTCATCCAATCGTCACAATACTCAGAAGGCTACAGAAAAGTTGATCAAAATAAATTCCATTTTTTATTATGATACGCTCACTCACTCACTCACTCACTCACTCACTCACTCACTCACTCACTCACTCACTCACTCACTCACTCACTCACTCACTCACTCGTCAGAATTCACTCACTCACTCGCTCACTCATTTACTATTCTCACCAACTCACTCACTTACTCATTCACCAACTCACTCTCTCATTCACTCACTTACTCACTATGCTCACCAACTCACCCACTTACTCATTCACCAACTCACTCACTCACTTACTCACTCACTCACTCACTCACGAAAGATGTCGCCACCGTCACACCATCAGCCAATTCTTGTCACCTGTTAGGTGATAATGCGTGTCCGTTTGATGTGTCATCCTCATGCGGGGATGGCTATCATATCTCTTACATCGTCCTCATCGGAAAGGCGACTCTGGTTCTGAAAACTTGAGAATGGAGTAATTACGACTTTCCTTGACCGTAGTGGAGGGTATTAATATATGTATGTTTCTCAGTATATATATATATATATATATATATATATATATATATATATATATATTTATATATATATTTTATTTGTCTGTATGTCTGTTTATCTGTATTTCTGTCTTTCTGTCTATCTGTCTGTTTGTTTGTCTATCTGACATAATTTATTACGATTGCGTTCCTTAGAATCCTGCCGATGAGAAATCCCCCCTCAGACACGACTGGCTCGGCCCCATTTGTCCATCTATCTGTCTATATGTCTGTCTGTCTATCTGTACGTCTGTCCGTCCGTGTTAATCATACACGTACATTCAGACACATACACAGAGGACGGAGATAACCCAGTTAGTGTGTGAGAAGAGATCCAAGTGTAATTGTTGTCAGGATGAAGATGAAATGTGAAACCGGAAAAACAAATCTTTGATGAAGGGATATAGTTATGGTTATGTTGATATAGGGTAGAGCTGAATGTGTTTATATATATATATATATATATATATATATATATTATATATATATATATATTGGGTATATATATATATATATATATATATATATATATATATATATATATATGTGTGTGTGTGTGTGTGTGTATGTGTGTGTGTGTGTGTGTGTGCATCCCTACTCATCCAATCGTTCCCTTCTTCCGTGTTTGTTTGTTTATGTGTTTTTGTGTTGTTGTTTTTTCTAGCGTCGTCACGGGGTCAAGATAATAGATGTGAGCTAGGTATATGCGCATGCGCCAACAGAAACAACAAGGCTAGGTTAATATTCTTTAACCAGTGCGCATGACAGGAAGTTGATGTTGTGTGATAATGGAAGGCTTTATGTATGGCATTTATATCTATAGGTATCTAAAGGCTCTCTGGGGGGGGGTTCTGACAACATTTAAAGAAATGTGTGTGTGTGTGTTTTAGGGTACATATAAAGAGGCAACAGGCACAGAGCATCAACATATCTAAACATCCTTCGAGACTTACCTCCATAAATCTAAATACAACTATACATACATTAATCTAAAAATAAAATGTTCCATACCTCCACATATTGATAGATGTGTGCGTATACCTAAGCATGTGTCTGGTCTACTCATCAGCCTGTGGGAACCAGCTAATTCGCTTTTCGTACGCGACAAATATGTCACGCCCACAGGAAAGCGGCTACATGCAGGCTACGTACAAAAAGCGGAAGCACGTAAAAAACATACCATTTGATACCACAGCTCGCAACAAACAACACGTGCGTGTGGTTCAATGGTGACTTGCTACATACATATCATAACTACTTTGACACCACAGTTTACATTCAACAGTAATTTTCTGTGGTCCAAAAGAAACCTGTATATAAAACATTTCGACACCTCAGATGCTGACCTCAGCTTTATTCTGGGTTCGAATAACTAAATAAATCCTACCTATATGAACCATGTATCAATACACGTCCGACTGGTCTGGCGTCGAAGTTCTTCTCTAACCTAATTGAAAATTCAAGCCCTATATATAGCCTCAGCGTGTTAACAAACATTACAGTTTGTTTACCACAAAATAATGTACAATAACTCAGTGAGTGATTTAACTAAAATAAAAACAAAGTAGCAATACCGCACAATGGATTATTACTGGACTAGAACGAACTATCGTCTCAAACTTGAGTAAATATTATGATTTACTCGAACCTAACAGTTAATCCTCATACGTTTCGTTCATCACTAAGTGAACGTTCATTCACGCCTAATTTAGCGTCCTTAAGTATATGCAGTTAGGTGTGGTGGGATTTAAATTAAAGCGCCTATCCACTTGATCTATTTGACCCATGGTCGAGAACAGTGGATTTCAGGCAGATCTCCGATACTGCGAATGACACGTCGGTATTATAATAGCTATAAATTTAACAAATTTCCTATATCAGTGTAACCTAATTACTCATAATATGGGAAAAAACTCTGTCCGCAGCTTAATACCCATGGAGATGCCTGCCGGAGTAACAAACGACTCCAGGAGTTCTGATTATACAAAAATAACTTAACCAAACAAAATAACAAAACACGAAAAGTTGTTTCGTCATAGGTTAGTATGAAACAAACCTACAGTTAAAGACCACCTGTCTATTAGGACCATTGCATGTACAGCTGAAGTTCAAGTTTGTCAATGGCTAATCTGCATTAAGTCTGAGTCAGGGTGGTTTAGTGGTAATGTGCTGAGCTAAAACTGGAAGGGTCTTCGGTTCGAATTCCTTAAGTGGCTGCGTTTTTAAAACGATGATAGATTGTTGAGTGGATTGTTTCCCTGTCGTCGACATCTATCTCGGGATACACCCAGAAATGTATAAAGTCCTTAGTCCTCGGATATTGACTATAAGACAATGCAATTTCTGCTCTCTCTCCATTGACTTAGACATACTACGTACATAAAATTATTAATAATTATTTATTAGGAGAACTTTCAGTATTTAACATTCTCCTATCATTACTCTACTAGTTTAATTTATTGACATATATCGGGGTTGAATAAAATTATTATTATTATTATTATTATTATTATTAATATTATTATTATTGCTAAACTATGTAAATAAAAATAATCGTTTGTTGTTTTAAAATTTCCAAATGAGGCTTCTCTTTGTTCATTTCTGGACATCAACAATGCACGTGGCCGGGCCCGGCCGGGACTACTTTCATGGCCTTTGCCGTAATCATACGCGGACATCTGTTAGCAATACCCGGACAGCCCGGGAGCGATGAAAAATCAAATCCCGATCGATGGAAACGATTAGAATAGGCACGATGGCTAGTTGATCTGACTGGGACACCCAATAAAACTAATTCTGTCCGGATTGGGGGTTGATGTTCGACATCGTCCCGGAAGCGGTAAAGCCGACCAATCACGGCGAGCCATGACCTTCCCGTCAGCCTCGGCGTCGTGTTTTAATGGCGATTTGAGCGCCATCGGCTTGTAACACAGAGCAGACGATAAGGCAGAGACTGGTTTATGGTCCGGGCTAATAGTATCCTTGGGTTGGCGGCGGCAGTCTCCCCACCAAGAGACCATTACACCATGGTGTCTATACGGCAAGGTCACGTGATAACTACGTCACGGATCTGAAGCGGAACCGCGTCGGGTCATGGTCGGGTCAACGGGTGTAGATTTCGCGGCCAGAAAAATGGCTGTCGATTTGTGAAGTAATTGTTGACGAATTAGCGTCGATCGGAATCAATCGGCGTGTTTCGGAAGCCAGCGATTGATTGGTTGATATACCAATGAATTGATCAATCGACTAATCAATCAGTCGAATCAAGCAATGGTTTGATTATTTATCTGAAGACTGACAGACGATAAATTTTTTTTAGCTAACAAATATTTACCCTTGTTCAAACTCTATCCGGGCTATGACTGAAGGGTGTTTCATCGTTCACCTCGCCACGTTACCTTTGAAGGTCGTCCAGCCCAATTAGCTTGACATTTACGTAAGCAGAACGTTCCGATGGCGCAGCAATTAGAGGACTGCGCCGTAAACCTTACGGTTGCGGGTTTGAATCCATCTCATACCTGTCTTTGTGGGATATGTTTCCGTCGGTTATCGCTGCACAGTCTCAGGTGTGACAACGGTCGAAGGTAAACAACTGTAATCAACTGAATTGAACCGAACATCTACCTGCGTTATTGGTTAATCGGCACACACTTAGTAATCTTTGACATCAGATAAAAGGGACGGAATAGTCGAGTAGTCTGCTAGGTTAGATTACAACTCTCTCTGTCTGACTAGAAATGCTATTGATCTACGGATAAATAAAACCTGTCTATCTTATAGCTTCTAATTAAGTTTTATTGATACGTTTACATATTAATGCAAAACAATGATACAATAACATTACTGATTTTAGACTTAAAATATTGACTGTCTTATTGCAGGTATTATACACCAGAGGCATGTGTGATTCATTAGGTCACTTATCACGGGTGTGACATATCAGACCGTTACCTCCTATATTACTTCTATCAGTACCATGTCACATATTGTAGATCCGTGACATTAGGCTCAATGCTGTAAACCCTGGTATAACACATCTCAATGTTAAACTCCCCCCATATAACACCACGCCCAACACATCACCGATTTCGGACACCATACCGACATATTCCGTAGACGGCAGGCCATATATACCAGCTCCCCCCCCCCCCCCACCAAGTCGTCAATCCCAAGACGAATTCTAGCTTCAGGATCCACTGTCACCTGCAGATGACAAGCTCTGGATATCAGGTATCTGCCACATTTGACGCACAAACACGAAGAATGACGCGGTAAGTCTCCCGCACAAAGTCGAAAAGCCAGCACACAATTTAAAAAATCCGGTCATTTATCCAGCCCAAATTACCAAGTGTCGCACGCACGCACACAGGCACGCTCGCACGCACGCACCCACACACAGACATACACTGAAGGCCTAAACGCGAAGCCTCAGACAACTGGTCCCAGACGTCATACCAGCAGAACCCCCCTCCTCACTAACTCTAGGACACCTATAACTCGAAGATAACGATCTCTTGACCGCCAAACCTTGCCCAAAGATCAGCCTATTCAGGCCAAACCGTGGCCGTTGAGATGTTTAGAAACTGCACACGTCTCTGACCAAATTGACGACACCGACAGCTCGTTGGTCACGTCTGTAACGAGACCAGACCGTGGTTGTGACGTGTCCAAGATGGCCACTCAGACGCTGTTTAGACACGCATAAAGTGCGACAAGATGTCAGCGGCCAGACACAAAGTATTCGTTATAGAGTGGACGGTTTCGGGTGGTTAATTTCTCAGACTTTCCCGATCTCCAAACGACGAGTAGGAGGTTGTCGAACTGGCCCCACCACCGTCCGCCATCTTTGTGGCCAACGTCCGAGATCGGGCGTTCTCCAACGTGATTGGTGGGCGGCGTGTCACGTGTGACCGTTGCCGAACGCCAGGGGTTTCGAAGAACGGAAACCGTCGCAGAATGGCCCGGGGCAAGGGACTCTACCTAACTATAATAATATTTTATGGCGGGGGGGGGGGGGGGACGGGGGAGGGGAGATTTTCGCGTTGCAGCGGGCGCGATAACAGTTTGGTCCCTAAGATCGAATTAATTCGATAGCTATCGGGATAACAGGCCTATCTCGGACATTTTGTTCATTTACGCCATCTATAGAGGAGTATCCGGACGGTGGTTTCGGGATCAGGGGTTGGAAGTTGTAATCTGATTCCTGATTTGGAGGGCGAGGTTCTGGCCTTAAATACATCTTTCTTTAGTATGTGAGAGCGTACTGACACAGTACAGGCTGGGTCAAAGGTATCGTGTCGAAATGACAACGATTCAGTGTAACCAGCGTTGAAAGTATTACATACATTGGCATAGGAAGGGCCATAATGCAGAGTTAGAAGTATTGAAGTAAATAGCGCGGTAGGAATTAGAATACAGACTGTCTCAGAAATATTGTCTCGAATTGAGACTGGAGAAGAACAATACAGGTAGGGTAGAGGGAGAGAGAGGGGGACATGAGAAGGAGAGAGAGAGAGGGGGGGTAGTGGGAAATAGATAGATAGATAGATATATAGATAGATAGATAGATAGATAGATAGATAGATAGATAGATAGATAGAGAGAGATAGAGAGATAGAGATAGAGAGAGAGAGAGAGAGAGAAGAGAATGAGAGAATGAGAATGAGAGAAAGAATGAGACACACACACACACACACACACACACACACACACACACACACACACACATATATATATATATATATATATATATATATATATATATATATATATATATATATATATATTATATATTTTGATATATATAAAAAATATAATTAAGACTGCCAAAAACAGATTTTAGAAATGGCCAAGAAAGAAAGTATTCGCAGTGAAGATGGAAGACTGAGGTTGTATTCATATTTAGGCAAACAATATTCCAAATCCATTTAAATAACTACACAATCATGGATTCATGATGGGTACACGGATTCATACTGGGACGCACTGTTTATCATGATGGATACACACAGTCAAAAAACGAAGAGCACCCTCCACGCCGAAGGCACCTTAGCATTCTGATGAGGCATACCATGATCGAAATAGATGTTCATGATCGAAACATGCCATCACGGTGCCGTTAGCCCACCATGATCTGAATGCCCTATCATGATCGGGATAGAGGCATTTATATTCCGGTGGTACAGCGATAAATACATAAACATCCTATTGTGGCGCAAATGGATTTTTTTCAGATAGGAACGACGCAGTTCGTCCAGAAGTACACTCCTCTCTAGAGCGGAGAAAAACAGGACAATGAGGGAGTCATCTTCTTTGGATAAGGGACGTGTAGTTGTATCTTTGTAATGTGATTTGGGTATAGAGGTCATTATAAGGTCAAGCTATCGTCATAATAATGGCCGCTGTATACAGGCTGTATAATTGTATATAACCGGATAACTTTACATCTTGACAATACGTGTCGATGTCTATATTGTCCCACCATGTTTCGTATCGTGTCCCGTGGGCGAAGATGGCTTAAGGGTAGCGTGGTGGATAAAACAAACCGAGGGTCTTGGATTCGGATCCAGTAAACTCAGAGCTGATATTTTCAAGAGTCGCGGTGGTTCAGTGGGCACAATCGGAGAGCAGGGAAGCTGGAGGTCCTGGGTTTGAATCCGTCAATTGGCTGTTGGCTTTTTATACGTTCGTTGGTTGAGTACGAGACGATGGATTTCGATGGATTATTGTGAATTATTCTTATGATCTCTTTCTCCCGCCTTTCTTCTACGTCCCCTCTTCCCTTCCCCCGATAGTCATTTGACTCCGCGGATTCGTTCAGATTGGATGAATGAAGGGTGTAGGTTCAATCTGGGAGATGTTTCATCAAAGAACTAATTGCAGTTATTTGAGTTAGTCAGAGATTACGAGAATAAGAACTACTTAAGTCAGAATTGAAGCCAAGACTTTAAAAACTCTACTCAACTGCACTGTGACGGCGAACCTAACGCCTCATCACAAATGGAGGTGATACTATAAGGCAGGTTATGATAGCGAACAGACTATCTAGCAATCCGTTAGTCCAGAAGATTTGATAAGACAGTGTTTATATTTAGGTTTGTTGTTAATATTTCAATTACTAATACTACTAATACTATTTCTACTAGTATTGCTACTGCCGCTATTACTACTACTACTACTAATACTACTACTACTATTATTGCTACTACTACTACTACTACTACTACTACTATTGCTACTACTACTACTGATACTACTGATCCTACTACTACTACGTCTATTACTACTACTACTACTACTACTACTACTGATACTACTGATCCTACTACTACTACTACTACTACTACTACTACTACTGATACTACTGATCCTACTACTACTACTACGTCTATTACTACTACTACTACTACTAATGATACTACTACTACTACTACTACTACTACTACTACTACTACTACTACCTACTACTGATACTACTACTGATACTACTACTAATTCTACTACTACTACTACTGATACTACTGATATTACTACTACTAATTCTACTACTACCACTACTAATACCACTACTATTGATACTGATACTACTACTACTAATAATGATTATAATAATAATAATAAGGCGCTCGAGAAAAGAGAAAAGATAACAAAGCGATATTTAAACAATGTTATAACTATTACAGTCTATTGTTGATTTAATTCAATTAGCTGTGATATAATTATGTCATGAATGAGGTAAGTTTCCAGATATATCATCACTTATCAGTTTGTCGGATGTGAGATTTGACGGCTTTGTGTTTATGAAATGTGACAATCATCTTTAATGTTATTGAGACAAACATAATATTGTCAAATAAACATATATGCGTTGTGTGTGTGTGTTCGCGTGTGTGTGTGTGTGTTCGCGTGTGTGTGTGTGTGTTTCGCGTGTGTGTGTGTAAAACATGACAGATTTGCGGTCAGGTTGTTTGGCATGTATAGTATTTGTATAATACTTGTATAACACTTGTATAATACTTACATAATACTTATATAATACCAATAGAGTATTATCTGTCTAGGATTGATAATTATTTACTTGGAGAAGACTCGATAATAAGTCTGTAATGACGAGGTGATGACGTCAGCAGCACATGGTTGTTGCTTTGGCACGGACGGTGAAATAATCACGAGACAAATTGGTCGATGGTCTAGCAGTGATAAGTGTCGTCATACGTGGGCATGCGCACTAGCTCATACACACACACACACACACACACACACACACACACACACACACACACACACACACACACACACACACACACACACACACACATGGAGATAGAGAGACCTATTAATTCAGCCAGACATCCAGATCAGGGGCGGTCACATACACATGCTCCAGAGAAGGTTGATTTGCACTGTTCCGGATACGTTGACACTCGAAACATTACACTTTTCCGGATAGTGCAGATATCCGTCACGTGACGGCTAAATCTCTCTTATAGCTGAAACACAAAGATAGCGGAAGTAAAATCCCCGGGTGGCGTTAGTGTGTCACCACTGTAACAGTTCTGTAATCAGTCGTCTGTAACTAGGCTAGTGATTACGTAGACTAGACAAACTGGTTACATAGTATGTCTGGACTTAATAGTCTTTTTACTATTGCTACAACTACTACTGCTACTAGTACAACTACTACTGCTACTAGTACAACTACTACTGCTACTAGTACAATACTACTGCTAATACTACAACTACTACTGCTACTAGTACAACTACTACTGCTACTAATACAAATACTACTGCTACTAATACAAATACTACTGCTACTAATACAAACTGTATCTTTCCTTTTTTGGTGCTGCTGATGTTGCTGCTACAACAGTAACAACTATTATTACTACCACTGCTATCACAACAACAACAACAACTTCAATATTGCTACTACTACTACTACTACTACTACTACTACTACTAATACAACTACTAATACTACTACTACTAATACTACTATTACCACTACTAATACTAGTAATATGATATATTTTACTAATACTACCACTACCAAGATCATTAACATTATTATTACTACTATTTCTACTAGTATTCCTACTGTTAGTAGTAGACCTACAGGTAGTACTATTAGTACACCTACTGATACTAGCACTTGTACTTTTATACCTGGTACTTCTACTACTATGGCACTCTTACTGTAACTTCTCTTGGTGTTCCAATTTGTATTACTACTACTACTACTACTACTACTACTACTATTATTATTATTATTATTATTATTATTATTATTATTATTAAAACTGCTACTATTATTATTATTATTATTATTATTATTATTATTATTATTATTATTAGTATTACAACTGTTACTACTACTACTACTACTACTACTTATGGTACTCCAACTACACTACCCCTTCTCCTACCATTAGTACTACTAATACTTTGTTAGAAATCGTAAAAATAGTTATCCTGGCTTCATAAAAGATAATACAATCATCTTCCTATCTCCTGGTGTCATATAATTTTGTACTTTTGCCGTTCACTAACCTAATGTAAGTCTAACTCTACAGCTGACATATGTCATAAAATTATTTGTTATTGTTACGATTGAGTGTGGATATGTTGGGAGGAGAATATCTGACCTGGGTTTGTTTATATGTTTGATGATATGTTTGTGATTGTCTATTTGTTTGTTTGTTTGCCCTTCCTTTTGTCTGTCTGTCTATCTCTGGAGTTATTGTTTATTTCCGGTTACTGGAGGCATTATTGGCGGAATAATTCCTACGGTAAAAAAAGTCCCTCGGGCAAAATACAGATTACACTCTGTACTCTATATAATACGCTGCGCTAATCGAAGATTACCGTTAGCGAAGGTTTCATTATAACGCCATTTCTCGTTGAATGTTTTATTCTGGCAGATATATTAGCGGCTGGAGGATTTTATCAACATCCACGTATTACGCTGCTGCTGCCGTCTCATCTTCGTAGCGAAATATATTCACAGCAAAGTACATAACGTAATAGTAGAAATGCTGAGTTTTTAGACTTTTTATGAAATCACATTATTTACGCCCACGATTTGACTGAAATCAAATTCCTCTGTCGTGTACGTGTGATTGAGAACGAACATCTACTAATAGAAAACCCTCTTAAATCAATGGCATTCAATTATGCACAATAACTATTAGAGATATGAATTTTTGTTTTAAATTATTAGATATTTCAATATTTTACCAAAAATAGTATAAACGATTAATTACTTAGATATACTTTAAATTATTACTTGATGGCTGAATGGATTTCGGTAAAGTGGTTCAATAGGAACTTTCGGAAAATGACATGAAAATGACATGAAAATGACATGAAAATGACATGAAAATGACATGAAAATGACATGAAAATGACATGAAACCCATTCACTGTGTTCTAGATATGATACAAAATAAGGTTATTTTTATATTTACTAATTGTCATATTCATTCTCATTCAATTTTCTAGTTCCAATATAAAGATGGCTTCTAATTTTTCACCGATTCAATTCCAGATTTAAAAAAATGGTATATTGTAATTAAATCAATTCATAAGAAGCGCGATTTCTTGGAAAACGTTTCATTAAAGGCTAAATCTTCGATTGACAAATAGGAGATAATACAATGATCACTGAAGAAGATTTCTTGTTATCTATTTATGAATGATTATCTGTTCTGGGAGTAAACATTAGGACATATAACAAAAGTAGGCAGAACAAACTTTTAAAAACCAAACAAAAACAGAACTTCATTTTCTCTCTATTGAAATTGTTACAATTCTGTCAATTGTTCTAATTCAATGTTTGTTATGCTATGTCATTACCGGATGGTGAACTGTAAATCCAGTTTGGTTTAGCAATAAAAAGAACAGTGCGAGAAATAAATAAATATTTTATAACAGTCGTAAACCCAGCTTGGGCATCCTTAAAATTAATTACTTCTAGAAGTACAGAGGTTTAAAACAATTTGAACATAATTATATGACGGTAAGATTTTTTTCAGTCATTAAAAGACTCATTCAATTTAACTTTTAATATCCAGCTGATCTACTTCAACGGATAATCTAAACCTTATTATAATAAATTGACCCGATTCTGCATTTTGAAGTAAATCATTTGTTTATAAATTTCTACCAGAACGGAACAAATGGACATCCGGTATAACAAATTTCACATGTAAATATCATTTTTAGAATTAAAACAAATTCACTCAGAGTACGATATTTGTGGGAATTGTTTTAAGTCGATCAGTGTAAAATCCTTCAATTCGATTATTGATTCTGAATCGATTTTATATAACTTTTTGTATGCATATATATTTATCGAAAATATATGACGTCATTCATATATTTTAGGCAGTCGGATGAGTGAGTGGTCGGCCTACTCGTGAAATATTGCACTATAATATTGAAACCACAATGAGGCTACAGATTGAGGGAAGGGTTTTGTGGGAAGTCAAACTTGTCTTCACAAAATGAAAAGTTTATATATATATATATATATATATATATATATATATATATATATATATATATATATATATATATGGACTTTAAATGTTGTAATTATCCCTCAAGGAGGTAGTGTTATCACATCTAAACATGAGTGTATATCTATCAAAGAGACACGGGCGTCACCTTGTTATATATTATTATTGTACGTGTGTTTTATAAAGTGACATCTTTTATCTCCAGGAAACATCTCTAAACTGTATCACATCTATAACGATAGACAATGATGTCTGCCATTTGTCAGATTTTACTTTCCCTCATCATCTTTGAAGGTTTAGTTGACCTATTTAACATAATCTGTGTACATTAATGGTGAATTTATGTATGTGTGTATGTGTATCTATATGTGTGTTTGTTTGTTTGTTTGTGTGTGTGTGTGTAAAATATCCCTCATCTCCTCTATGGTTTCATTATACAATAATAACACTGCGTGCAGTTATTTTTAATACACACATTGCCCTTTCACATTATCAACATTATTTTTACAGCACAAAGTTTTCATAAACTGTAATACTACAACTCTCTATACCGTCAATTCGTCTTACCAACATCAATACTCTACAATATACCAGGGTATCACTGTACATCGTATTGTCACTGTACTGTTTAGATATTTCTTATCAAGCAGCCACCCCCCGCGGGTTAGGGTTTAAGAGTTGCAACCCCTTGTCTCTTCTTGTATATCCTACTAAAAGCTGAAACGAGGCTAAAATATGTACTTTTTATACCAATGTGTCTCACTCACTCACTCACTCACTCACTCTGTAGCCATGACCCGTAAATCAACACGATATATAAATGTTGTAGTTAACAGATCGATGTTCTTCGTATCTCGATTGGTTCACAGACAACAACCTCCCCCCCCTGACCTCTTACGTTCCTTGTATCACATTCTACCCGTACACCCCCCTCTTCGTCGTACTGATCTCCATATATCTCATCATATCTCTCCGCCGATCTTCCGCCTAAATCTCGACCCAGCGGGCGCTCGTCCAATTATAAAGAAAGCGGAAGTGTCTCGGCGGCCATGTTCTCGTGTTTGTCGCTGATTTTACGACAATACCAGCCACATATGACACCCATAGTGTGTCGTGAACCGCCAGAGGGCGAAGTCCGACCTGACCTATATAGATCAGAAGGTGAAGGTTTGGGGTTGTGGGCGTGGGGCATGTTTCTGTCCATTTAACGGTACACGCGAGACAGTTGTAGTACTAATTGATGAGACCACGTGCGTATGGACCACGTGTTCGTCTAATTGAGGGGGGGGAATTATAATGTTAAGTTGGTGAGAGGCTCTTAAAATTATTATATAATAATGATTCTACTACTACTACTACTACTACTACTATAACTACTGTTACTCCTGTTACAACTACTACTACTACTATCACCACAAGTACTACTACTATTACTACTACTACTACTACTACTACTATCACCACCACCACCACCACCACAACAACAACAAAAACAACAACAACAACAACAACTACTACTACTACTACTATACGACGACGACGACTACTGCTGCTATTGCTACAACTGCTACTACTCTCACCACAACTACTACTACTACTACTACTACTACTGCTATTACTACTACTACTACTGATACTACTACTACTACTACTACTACTACTACTACTACTACTACTACTATAACTACTACTACTACTACAATCACTACTACTATCACCACAACTACTAGTACTACTAATACTACTACCACCACCACTACTACTACTACCACTACTACTACCACTACTCTTACTACTAGAACTACTATTACCATTACCACTACTGCTACTACTATAATAATAATAAATGTTATTACTACCACTACTACTACTACTATTACAACAACAACTACTACTACTACTACCACTACTACTACTACTACTACTAAACAGAGATATAATCCCCTAGGTTATAATTAGACAGAGCTTTTATGAATATCTTGTCGTGACGTAAGTAAGTCAGATCTATTCTACGCACTTCATCTTTGCCCAATTTCGATATATGGACCTTTAGAGCGCGGCACCTTCGTTAATTGCGACTGAACGTGTTATGGTGATACGTCATTTCATAAAGTGAAATTAGTTGAATGTTGAAAAAGCCAGAAATTAAATTATTCTATTGAAGATTATCTGAATTATGATATATTTTTCGGTATAAAATCATCAGGGTGACTTCGTTGGCTAACTGGTAGCGCATTGGATAACATATCACTACCATCTAAGTTCGAATCTTTGCGTGGGCATATCTGAAGGCTGTTTCATCTCTGACTTCGATTCATTACCTTTGGAGGTCGCTCGGCCCATTCAACCTACCATGTGCACAAAAATGCAATCAGTCAATCAATCAAAAATCATCATCATCGTATAATATCACCATGAATTAATAAAATAAACCTTAACTTGTGGCAACCATTTAGAGGAGGCGCACTCCGAAAGTGTAAATACGAGAGATACAAATCTAAATTAGTCGCGTTCAAAGAAGGAAGTCATTTAACAACAACAAAAATCGCGCACTTCGACAGGGTACAGACAAATGGTGGTTTCAAACCTAGAAATTTCCAACTGCGAGTTTCCCACTCTACCGATGAGCCATCTCAACCGGGATGACGTCTGTCTGACACGTGACGATGTACGAGACAAAGACAGGTGTCATCCTACGAGTGATAGGATGTCGTCTTATCTGTTACATCCATTCTAAGTATGGAGTAACTGATAGACCGACTGATACTAACGTATTATAGTCGTCTCAGACTGATAACTGACTGATTCACTGACTGATAAATTTCGGTCGGCGACTGGCGTGAATGGAACACGATCTTTCTCTTCTTCAAAGGGAAGATGTGAGATAACATAGGAGAAGCGACTGTTGAGACATTATGGAATAGTTGACATTTGATGAAGGCCATGTGACAACTGATTACCGCTCAAGTTAGATATTAAAGTTGGAAATATCGCTTCTGTATCATATGTGAGATATGATTGTATATATGACATGGTCATTGTGTATCTGACATAGTCTTTGTGTATATGACATGGTCATTGTGTATATGACATGGTCAATGTGTATCTGATATGGTCGTTGTGTATCCGACATAGATATTGTGTATCTGACATGGTCAATGTGTATCTGACAAGGTCATTGTGTGTCTGACATGGTCATTGTGTATCTGACATAGTCATTGCGTATCTGATATGGTCATTGCGTATCTGATATGGTCAATGTGTATCTGATATGGTCAATGTGTATCTGATATGGTCAATGTGTATCTGACATGGTCATTGCGTGTCTGACATGGTCATTGCGTGTCTGACATGGTCATTGTGTATCTGACATAGTCATTGTGTATCTGATATGGTCAATGTGTATCTGATATGGTCGTTGTATATCCGACATAGATATTGTGTATCTGACATGGTCAATGTGTATCTGACATGGTCATTGTGTATCTGACATAGTCATTGTGTATCTGATATGGTCAATGTGTATCTGATATGGTCGTTGTATATCCGACATAGATATTGTGTATCTGACATGGTCAATGTGTATCTGACAAGGTCATTGTGTGTCTGACATGGTCATTGTGTATCTGACATAGTCATTGTGTATCTGATATGGTCAATGTGTATCTGATATGGTCGTTGTGTATCCGACATAGATATTGTGTATCTGATATGGTCAATGTGTATCTGACATGGTCATTGCGTGTCTGACATGGTCATTGCGTGTCTGACATGGTCATTGTGTATCTGATATGGTCATTCGATATCTGGCTTCGTTATTACATTATGTTTGATATGGTCTTAGTGTGTCTATCAGTGTATGAGTTAATGTTCTAACATTTTCACGTATTTGTAATATGGGATTATATATATATATATATATATATATATATATATATATATATATATATTGTGTGTGTGTGTGTGTGTGTGTGTGTGTCTGTGGTGTATGTGGATATACTTTGTTTAGCAATAGTTTTAAATTAGTATATTACAAAGCTACTGCTATTCTAAGGACTTAACACATCCTCTGTACAGCTAACATGGTATTACTGTACGTCTATAACACGCTAATATAAACCTGTCCCAGCTTAGGTAACATTTAATATGGAAGTGAGTGTAGGGATTTATCAGCAAAATACAGTTTTTTTACTTCCCACAGTTAATAATTATCCCCTCCTTCATGCTGTAACTGGTAGCGCGATTTGCCACAGATCTCAACCAGCCGAGTTCAAATCTCGACATGGGCATGTTTGAAAAGTGTTTTGTCTGTCACTTCGCCTTATTACCTTGGAAGGTCATTCGGCCCATTTAGCATACCTTGTGCCCAAAATATGGTGCCAAAATATCAAACACCCTCCAGTTAATAAGTTCTTCACGATGTCCTTCGGGTGAGGAAGTGAACGACATGGTGTTGAGGCTGTGCGTCTCTATGACAACCAACTATCAATAATTAGCTGAGAATCTTTCCTGTCTTACTGACAACCAATCAGCGGACGTCAACACTTTGTCTAATACATGATCATCAATGATTGATACGTCATCGAATATGGATATTCATGAGTCATTCTGGTGGCTGTTAGTGGGGGGTGGAATGGGAGTAAAAACGTGGTAAAACGGCCTCAGTTAGCATAGTTTCAAAAATATCTGTACATCTGTTCCACGCAATTTTGTCTAGATGCTGTCCTTGTATCTATAATTTGTCCACAGATTGTCCCTATAATTCTAAAATTGTTATTTTGTTCTCCTTTCGTGTCTACCTTTGTCACCATTTGATTACATTATATATGTACTATGACCTGAAGATGTAGTCGTATGTCTACAATTGTCATCAAATTGTTCTTTTTTGTTTTGTTTATCATGTCATTTGTCATTTGTTTCTGTGTGTCTTGTCGTTGTCCCTAGTCTGGATCTGTACCTATACAAGACTGAAAGTACAATCAAACTGAGCTAACCAGCCAGACATTCACCCAACCAGACAGACAGACAGTTAAAGAAACAGCCAGCCAGCCAGCTAGTCAGTCAGCCAGCCAGCCAGCCAACCAACAATCTAGCCGACCAGTCAACCCACCATCCATCCATTTAGCCCCCCCCCCCCACACACACACACACACACACACAGAGAAGAGAGAGAGAGAGAGAGAGAGAGAGAGAGACCGGTGAACAGATGGAGATACAAAAAGGTAGACAAACATATAGAAAGACATATGTACGATGTGACACCCCCCCCCCAACACACATACATACACACACACACACGAAGAGAGCGAGAGATGCTTACTTATCATCAGGTCTGTTTGGCCACTACGCCCCCTGGCGTCGGCGATTAAAGCGGATCTGGTCGGGCCAAAACGTGTCGTCTTTGACAAATTAAAACGTAAAACTAAAATCTGGCCATCGATCCGAGCCACTCGCATCTACAATAGAGATGGCCGTCTCCGGATCTTTATGAAGAATGGCCACAGAAGACAATAAAAAAGTCGCTCGTCTCTCCTTCTCGGAGGCGGAATGACTCGAGGGGCGCGCGATGGCGACCAAGGTTTCCGCTGTTGTGTCGTCACCGGATTCGTCATCAAGAGCTGCCATTTGCGCGGCCACCGATCAATGATGGAGGAACTCGACAGAAGTCGGGTTAATCTCGGGAAATATTACAACGAAATTAGCTGCCAGAAAGCGTTAAAACGCTGCGCGCTCACGGATAAACAACTCCGGTCTAAAGGACTGTTATATGGTCGACGATTAACCGGAAGTGTGCGTACCGACATCTCCCGGCTTAATACGGCCTCACAACGTAAGGTCATCTGGGAAGAGAGGGGGCTGGGTGGGTGTGACTGCTCGACAAAGCCGGTGCTACATCGGTTGTGGCGGGAGGAAGTTCTTACCAGAAGGTTGCTCTATTGGGGTAGATGGTCAACCGAGGGGCAGAACGCAAGGTCAAAGAGGTTAAATTAAAGAAATCGCCCATTACTTTATTCTGATTGGTAGAGCCGGATCTAGGATCCCATTTGAAAGATGGGTTTAAATAACACGATTTAGCAATGATAAATCCGTAAAGCTACTTGAAACTATGTCTCAACGACTCTATGGAACTACCGGATGATGGTAAGATTCTGAAGATCCTCTCCTTAGATCCGTCGCTGGCCTGGTCACTATTGGTCAGAGAGGGACTAGCGGTCGACTATCCATAAATCTAGGATGCCGGACGTCCATCAACGTCCTGTACGAGCTATTCTTCGAATATTTTCTCCACGAAACATTTAATAAAAAAATTGCGGTCGACATTCTTCCGGCAGCGAAAGACCTAGATGTCGTATCGTCATGTCACAGCGCCCCCTCCCCCCGGGCTCGCCGCAGATTGATAAAATGCCGAACCATCATTGATACGACTGCCATTCTCCCGCCCCCATTCCCGTCCCATCCACGCCCCACAATCGGACTCCGTACCTATTCGTGGCGACAGAAAGGCGCCGCATGAAAAAAGCCGAACTCGAACAAAACGTTTACTCAACTCATCCTAAACGGCGGCGACACAATCAATAACTTATGGCTCTAGTTAGCACGTTGTAGCCGACAAATAGATAACAAAGACAATAACAGCTCATCTTAAACAGTCATAAAACAGAGGAGAGGATAACATCCCCGAATTGCAACCAAATATCCACCCATATATTGCCGAAACGAGCGATATTCAACGGCCGATGATGTGTCATTTACAGTTGTCTCCTATCAAGTCTTCCTAAAGTCTTCCTTTGGATCGTCTTCTCGGTCCCGAGATTGTTGTTGAGGTTGGTTTTTGTCTCGATTAGAGCTTATTCCCGGTTTGTGTTTACGTTTGTAGTTTTGTCTCATTTCTTCACCGACAGATGGCGTGAAGCCGTTACGACTTTTTGCTTGCGGTCACAGAATTCCCGCCGTATTCGTCGTGGCTCAGGAGGTAGACTGTCAGCCACATGGTAGTTATACTGAGCTTCTAGGTTTGAATCTCTCTGCTACATTTAGACTTAGAGTTAAGCATTTGGCTTAACCCAACTCAGAGGTAGAATATCTATTATCTTGTTCAGTCCACCCAGATGTAGATCAGCAGCTGGGTCAATCCGCAGAAATGTAGATCATTATATGGCTCTAACCCCTCAGTTGTAGATCATTATCTGGATCTACCCTTACCCTCTCAGTTGTAGATCATTATCTGGCTCTAACCCCTCAGTTGTAGATCATTATCTGGCTCTACCCTCTCAGTTATAGATCATTATCTGGATCTACCCTTACCCTCTCAGTTGTAGATCATTATCTGGCTCTACCCTCTCAGTTATATATCATTATCTGGCTCTACCCTCTCAGTTATAGATCATTATCTGGATTTACCCTCTCAATTATAGATCATTATCTGGCTCTACCCTCTCAGTTATAGATCATTATCTGGCTCTACCCTCTCAGTTATAGATCATTATCTGGATCTACCCTCTCAATTATAGATCATTATCTGGCTCTACCCTCTCAGTTATAGATCATTATCTGGATCTACCCTTACCCTCTCAGTTGTAGATCATTATCTGGCTCTACCCTCTCTGTTGTAGATCATTATCTGGCTCTACCCTCTCAGTTGTAGATCATTACCTGGCTCTACCTTCTCAGTTGTAGATCATTATTGGTCAGAGTTAAATGATGAATGATTCAGTACTCCTATGTGAGCTCGGCTATTGCTATAATGTATTGGATACTCCTGAAGCTAGAGTCTAAGTTTGTATACAAAACGATACAGCTCTGATCACGTGACCATTATGTCATAAGATAAATAAATGGGAATTATTTATGTGAGTAAGTGAGTGAGTAAGTAAGTGAGTGAGTGGTTTATTTAACGTTAGTGCTGGTTACGTCTGGGACATGTGATCATATGAAGAACACCTATAAAAATATTCCAGAGACAGAGATATCACTTGTATTTGAACCCTGAAATAGAAGTTAATAACGTCATGCTATAACGACTGTGCTATCCTGTATAACATATTGATTATGTCTGTAAAGTCCTTAGAACAACAGGACTAGGGTTCTGGTGTAAGACAACAACAGTACAAAGATCACATTGGATGAACAAAAACATCAACAGGAATTGATATCGGAACGTCTTCGGGTCGTTGATAGATTTCTTTATATTGTTTTTCCCCCCAAACAAATTAACTTTTTAAAACAAAAATATGATTTTTGTCCATCTCGTATAAGAACAACCACCACTACCACCACCACCAACAACAACAATAACAATAACAACAGCAACAACACAGGTGTCACGTGATGTTTTGTAGTTGTTGGAAGATTGTCCAGAGTTATATTTTTGTTTTCGGCTTGCGAAAGTTCGCCAAAATTCTCGCCGATCTCAGGTTAAAGGTTTACATCCATATATTATGGGTTAACATCCATAAAATATTTGCTTACATCCATATATTAATTGTTTACATCCAAGTATTAATTGTTTACATCCATATATTCTTTGTTTACACCCTTATCATCGACACATGCACAATCAGTGGCTCTTATGATAGAGGATAAACCTCCCCCCAGATTCCCATTCAGTGGTTTATCACCTAGATGTCACAACTGATAATGTCACAGAGTGTATTGTCAATGACAGTAACGGGTGAGCTACGCCCCTGTCTTCGTGGAAACATAAAGTTAATAAATGTGCCTTAATTCAGTAAAGTATATTGACTATAAGGTTCGTGAAAGAAGGAAGACATTTTGATGACGTCATGAAAATAGTTAAACATCGAGTAGAAACCGATTGATTAATTGCTTGATTGCTTGATTGAATGGGTAGGTGGGTAAGTGAATGAGTGAGTAAGTGAATTGCTTGGTTGGTTAGTTAGTTGAGTAAGTGAGTGAGTGAGTGAGTGAGCGAGTTGGTGATTCAGTGAGAGAGTGAATAAATGAGTGAGTGAGTGAGTGAGTGAGTGATTTATTACACCTGAGACATAAGGCTGATTGGGAAACATCCCTCTGTCAATATCCCACGGACATCCCGGTAGTCCGATCACGAGCGTATGTACGCGTGAGTACACGCGCGTACGCCTCAGTAATGACTCTTCGTCGCCGGCCAAGGCTCAGCTCCACGGTCTCGTATTAATTCCTTACGCCGATAGGTGGAGCCCTGGTCGCAGTAATGAACATTGACGGTAATGACGAGAAGACAGCCAACAAGACGTTAAATAATGTAATTATCTCCCCCCCCCATCTTCGACGTCACTACCTGTGCTGTAATGTATGCCACGTGCGGCTTAAATTGAATTACCACAGACTATACATACTCAACGGGATGTTCCATATATACCTACTTAGCTTCCTTATCGGATCTCTGATGAGGTTCCTTATTAGGTTCTCTGTTGGGTTCCTTACCTAGTTCCTTATCGTATTTTTTTTCAGCCTAATTATCGCTTCGTTTAACGGGTTCCCTATCTGGTTCCATTTCAGATTTCATATAAGGTTCCTCGTCAGGTTTCGTAATTCTCAGCTTCCTTATAACCTTACTTATTAGCATTTTGATCAGAGCCGGATCAAGTTTCCTTTGTCGCTTATCAGCATATTGATCACAAGTTCCCCGTAAACTTCTTAATCGTGTTTCTTATTAAGTTCCTAATCGGAGTTCCTCCGCCACCATTTGGTTCCTTATTAAATTACCCATCACATTCCTGACCGATCTCTTTTATTTAATTTCTGAACGGGTTCCTCATCGGCAAACGGATATCGGATAAAGGAAACGTTTGTCGATCCACTGTTTGCTCTCGTCTATTGACTACAGCCAGCGATGGCCTCATGGTTGTTGGCCTTCCCTAGGAGACAGCAATGGAATAGAAATCCGACCAAAAAGCTGTTCTTAGATTGGTTTATATTAAGGCTTCTGGTAAATGACACAAACAAGTAGGTAACAAGTGGCTTGTGTGCGCGCGCGCGCGTGTGTGTGCACGCGCACGTGTGTGTACGCCTCATGGCAGCACGTTATGTATGTCGGCTTCAGCCAGTCCATTGCTCTTTCCTTGGATAAGAGGTGACCATACCTACACCGTTAATAGAAAAAGAAACCCGAGTCCCGGAGATCTGGATCGTAGCGCGCTATCAACTGCACCACCATGGATTGCTATTCGTATACGAATGGACTCGCTGTGATCTATGGTAATTACTTCAGGTCACGTGACTTGACCTACTTGTTGTACTTGTTACCTGGTGTCTTGATGTCAAGGTTTACTATCAACTAATTAATTCTCTATTAAAGATAGTGTGATTAGATATTATCGTCTAGGACTAGCAAGTCCATCTATCTATCTATCTATCTATCTATCTATCTATCTATCTATCTATCTATCAGTCCGTCTATCTGTTTCATTCATAATTATTTGTTCTAAAACCCACCATCTGTAGGTAGTTCTATAATCCACCCTCTGGATGTTGTTCTATAATCCACCCTCTGTAGGTTATTCTATAATCCACCCTCTGAAGGTTGTTCTATAATCCGCCCCCTGTATGTGGTTCTATAATCCACCCTCTGGATGTTGTTCCATAATCCACCCTCTGTAGGTTATTCTATAATCCACCCTCTGTAGGTTATTCTATAATCCACCCTCTGAAGGTTGTTCTATAATTCCATCCCCTGTATGTGGTTCTATAATCCACCCTCTGGATGTTGTTCTATAATCCACCCTCTGGATGTTGTTCTATAATCCACCCTCTGTAGGTTGTTCCATTATCCACCCTCTGTAGATATTCTGTCACATTTACAAGAGGGAAGCCATTCCCCTGCCTCAAATTATATAAACATTTAGATTTATCGTCCTTTAATATCGAGTGATAAATAGATAGCTTATTGACAAATCGGATATTTACTGCAGGAGTTAACCAGTTCACAGTTATCACTGACTTGTTATAGTACATAAAATAATACAGATTTATCTCTGTTTAAATATATGTCTGCCTGTCTGTAGCTTTTCCATCGAAACAATAAAATGGTTTTTAACAAACACACAATAAACAGGTCTTCTCATATTTATCAAGTTAAATAAATGCTCCAATACATAAATAATTAGATATCGAGTTAAAGAGAGAGAGAGAGAGAGAGAGAGAGAGCTTATATTATATCTATAATCAAATAACTGCCCCGGATATTATATATTTCGAGAACATTGTTCTTGCTGTGTTCTATTTTTTGTTTTATTTTTTTATAACATAATTTCCGGGTTTACAAAGAGTCATAATCATATCTTATATAGTACAAGCACCTACTGTTATGACTCATTTGTAAATGTAATCGTATGATTTGTAATACGTTCTACGTCATCAACAACTATAAACAATATATATATATATATATATATATATATATATATATTGTGTGTGTGTGTGTGTGTGTGTGTGTGCGTGTGTGTGCGTGCGTGTTAGGATGGTAGTGTCCTTGTGTTGATTGTGTGTACGTGTTTGTTGTCGGTATCTAAGGAAGCTTTTGGCGGCCACCAAACATTTGTTTAATTAACATATCTCTCTCTCTCTCTCTCTCTCTCTTCTGTCTGTCTGTTTGTATGTCTGTCGTCCGTTTGTAGACGAGAAACATCTCAAAGGGAAACATCAAATGTAATTATCTTATAACTGTTAATGGGGGAATGTTGACGGAAGACAAACAGGAAGTGCTCTAATGTGTCTGATGTGTGTGTGTGTGTGTTTTAGGATATATATATATATATATATATATATATATATATATATATATATATATATATATATATATATATATATAAAAGAAAGAGAGAGAGAGAGAGAGAGAAGAATATAAACATACAATCAGAATGAGAAGACCTACAGACCACACAAAAGAGAGAGAGAGAGAGAGAGAGAGAGAGTAGATATCATAGAACGTTAATATTATGTTAAGTTGTGGCTAGTAATGTCATTGTTGATGGACAATAATATGATAAAGTAAATAATGATTGAGATATGACAAAAAACAATATATTAATGTCATATAAAGATTGATGATCATACAAATATCAACATTAAATAATAATGTAGATATATAGACAGCTAGGTACATGGATGGATAGATATATATATAGATAAACAGACAGACACATAGACAGACATACCGACACACACACACACACACACACGAGCGCGCAGACACGGAACGAATACCGTCAATTCACAGTATATTAACGATCCTTTCAAGGTGACCTTGAACCGTGTTGGTATTGGACAAAAGTTAAGTTAATTACCACAATTGCCGGTATATTCCAGGACACTAGACAGATTCCTTGTTCTTCTATAAACATGATGCGTTTAGGTCAAATAATATATAAAACACATCTATCATACACCCCCCCCCCTCCGAGGGTCATCACCTTATGGTGACCCTTACTACATATTTTAGGTTTATCAATGGTGTATCGTTAGTGTTATTGTTGTTATTGTTGTTATTGTTGTCTTCGTAACAACATCATAATATGTGATAATGGTAGTAGTAGTATTTGTAGTAGTAGATGCAGTAGTAGATGCAGTAGGAAAAGTAGCAGGAGCAGTAGCAGCAGTAGTAGTAACAGTAATACTATTATTTTCAATCTACCCAAAAAAAGTTATATATCACTTGATTCAGTTTAATAAAACATCAACCGTCAAATTATGGGAACTATATCGCTATATCACAAACGAAGTCACTATATCACAAACGATATCGCCACATAACAAACATATCAGTCTATTATCCGAACCATGTTCCATGTTATCGTACGCTATATCGATTACAGATCCAGAGATCAGATGTCCGTCGGATGATCCGGGAGAAAATGAGGCTGACACACCTGGATAGATGAACAAGGTCACGTGGCTTCCCACTAATTCTGGAATCTACCTGACCTGATGTCAACAATGTATACATGTACATGGCAAGTCCTAATGATAATGTAGAATGATTTAATTATGCATACATAAGATGTCTTTATGTCAACAATGTATACACAGTATGTCAACATGATGACCTTAATTTGGTTTCGCCCTCTCTCGGTGAATATGTTGTTATTAAGACGATCGTGATAATGGTGATAATACTGATAAAGATGATGCGACGGTGTTAGTGATGATGATGATGAAGATGATGATGAAGATGATGCGATAGTGGTGGTTGATGGTGATTGATGATAATGACAACGATGACGATGACGATGATGCAACGATGGTGATGATGATGAAGTTGTTGATAATAATAATAATAATAATAATAATAATAATAATAATGATAATAACGACGGCGCCGATGGTAGAGGTGATGATGATGATGATGTTGATGATGAAGGAGATGAAATAGTAGGTCTTCTGGTCGGGTTACGTTCGGAAATTAATCTCTCCGGTTCCTCAGTTTCAAGTGGAAATTACTCAAAGCATCATTCATCGGAAATATCAAAAAACAAATACGATTTACAGTCAGTAATACAGCGAACCAGAAATGTCCTTAAAACAGCTCCTTTAGTGGCATCGAGATGAGCGACTTCGTAACATTTCCGGTCATCGAGACCGGTCTATCTGTGTTTATTGTCATTCAATGGAGCATCTTTACAGCTAGTTTTAGCTTCCATTAAGGCTGTACTCAGTCGTTATTCCATCTTTTTCCTCTCTCGTTTGCTTCTTGGCAGCGTGCCATTTTAATGCTCGGCTTCCTATTGGCCGATCATGTGACGTATTAGTGACGTGGCCGGGTTCATTGACTCGAAGAAACAATAGAGATAGTCTAGTTTGGAGCTCATCTTCAGGTAACTGGGGACGACTCTCCGGGGCGACTGACTACATTTTGGATTTTGAGTAATTAATTAATCAAGAGAAGGCAATTGAAATATTATTCCCGTTCGTGTTCTCCAGTTAGTCGAGTATTTGGAACGAAGTCGGTTACTCTACTCGGTGGTAAAAACCGAAACGTTTAGCTATTTATTCCAGACGCCGCAAACTTATTTCACAAATGGACAGCTGTGTACGAATACCTCATCATAACACTGTCAGACATTGAGGCAAAGAGTAGAAGTGTACTGTTATGTCAGATGATACGGTTGCGTTAATTATCCGCTAGGTGGCATTACATACCGGGCTTTATGCTACATTTGGTTTGGAGGTCAAGTCATTATTTGCGCTTAAAGTGAACGATGAAAAAGTTGTTTTAGTGCAATTTCCTTTCGTAAAAAAGTTCGAAATTATTATTGTTTTTATTGGAATCTATTGTAAGAACGACAAGGAGAGTTTAAGTTCATGGTATAAGCAACGGCCGTGTAATCCTACCCGAATAATAGCCATAATTGTGAAATTAAACATCAGAATTATTGCTTATTGATGAAAGCTATCTCCAATACGAAGATGATGAATAATGTAACATACGTGTATAATAATATAAGTAATAAATTATTATTTTAAAATTAGGAGAAGACAAAATGTCACTAATCAACTTCGTTCTTCAGTTTGGGGGCAGTTAATTTGATAATTCAACTTCATTTGCACCAGTGCACATGGTCTTAGCTTTAAGAATAATTTGAATAAATTAATAATAATAATAATAATATTTACAATAATGATCTATATTTAATAAAGCACCCTTAGTAGCAGGAACCAATCAAAGGCGTTGTACACTGATACTCAAAATAATATTGATGTAAAAACACATTAAGATATTTTAACGATAAATACAACTTTGGAAAGGTAAGTTTTTAAATCAGTTTAAAACTTTATAAGAGAGGACGTATTTCTAATATCCACCTATAAGCTGTTCTATAAACCTGCGACAGTAAACACACAATAGACCCATTGCATGATGACGTCAAAAACCAAAACAAACCAGGCACGCTTTGCATTGTGGGATTTATAGGGGGGCCGCTGAGCGATAATACCGTGATAATCCCGCCATTTTAACCTTAAATGTTAATGTTCCGGATCTGTTGTATTTAGATGACACGTGATTGATAGGTTTATGACAAACAGGTAGGTAATGTATTGTTTTAAAAAAAAGCTTACTTTTTGAAATTATAAAAATTTCGATTCAAATAAAATGACGTATCATGATTTGCGTAAGCTAATTATTTACCAACTTATACAATTCTTTGTTATCAGTTTGTTTTTGAGTACAGAAGACATAATGCATTGAATCTTATACAATGGCAGGTGTCACTTCCTCGGCTTCGATCTGTAACTACCTACAATACATGTACATCCTGATTTTCTCGTCCATCAATGGATATTTTAAAATATCGATTCTATCAATTTATCAACTGATTTGTATTCACTTTTCATGATCTAAATTTAGAGTTTAGATATTAAAATTGAGTTCAGAGTAAGAACGAAAGACCAGTTAAAAGGAAAGAAAAAGGTTTCCTCCTCACAAGCTTTTGACTCTTTTACGAACTACTTCAAAAAGGGTTTATCTTATGCACGTTTACCTGGCGCCACCTGGCGACATCAACGAGAAACAGCCGTTTAAATGCTGCCATCTGTGATAAAATATTATGACACAAGGACACATTGATTTGGTGCCACAATGGCTCACTAGTAATAATGACGAATTTGGAAGTTTCTTAGTTCGAACCCATTAAATGGCTGTTACTCTGTCATATGTTCTCTACTTTACTAACCCACAGATGGTTGGTTGATTATCTTATTAAACGTCATGAATTACTATTGTAGTCGGTCCACCCGTAATGAATAGGTGGAGCCTCCCCTGGCAGTTATGGGAGAGCCGTATTGTACGGGTCCTTGTAGTGAAGACAACCTACATACGGGTTAATTCCTTAGCTAATATATGGAATCCTTAGAGTAGCGAAGCCTGAATCGAAATTTCATTCGATGAAACTGTAGAAGAAATAGTTCTACATCGTATCCTGTGAGTACTGTAAAACGGTTACTGGAAACGTATACTGTAAGCCATTACTGTAAACCAGTATTGTAAGGCGCCATTTTGAACTTGTACTATATTAAGTACCTTTTGATGCTCCACGCGCGTTACTGCAAAAACATTTTGCTATATCATATAACTAACATGGAACGCTTCTGGAAAACAAAAATTCTGTCAACAGAAATATTGCAAAGTTTCCCAAAAATCAGATCGTAAAACGGAAATTCTGTGTAAAACTGACATTATAAACTCTCTAAACTTTGGTATCGTGATTTAGTACTGTAAATGAGTATTATGTTGTTGTCATATGCGAAAATAACTAAATATACAAAATGCTAGGCTTTGTCTATAAGAAGCACATTGTTATATAATACGGTTATTAAGAATAAATGGCTTAATTTTGAAATTATTAAAAATGTTAATTGGATCTTTGAGAAGAGAAAGATGCTTGGAGTGAAACATCAAATAATTAATTAACATCAAATAATTAATTAGCATCAAATAATTAATTAATATCAGTAATTAATTAACAACAAATAATTAATTAACATCATTTCTACAAGTGAAGAGCATCAGGATAGATGTCTTCTTGGTGTAAATAATGATAGTAACGAACTGTGAGTGTGGGGGGAGCATTTTTCCAGAAGCCAAGTACCGCGGATCAGGTGTTTGTCTGGATTGCTCGGTTCGTTGATTCTGTGATTTCGGAATGCGGGAAGGGAACGATCCTGAAGGATAGATCGGGTTATTATAAGTTAAGGGTATCCGGATCACACAATTTTGTCGTGTGTTTAACTTAAACTGTTGTGTTGGGTGGCGCGCCGAGGGCCCATAAAAGGCATACCGTTTCACTCCGATCAACAATAATTTGGCGCCGGCGAACCTATCGGAGCTCTATCCGTGTGGTTGATATAGGTAGGATTTGTTCAGCTTTTCGAACGCAAAATAAAGCTGAGATCAGCATTTAATTTATGGTATTGAAATGTTTTATGTGTAGGTTACCTTTGAGCCACAGCAAATTACTGCTGAATCTAAACCGTGGTGTCAAAATATTGATCTTGTATCTATGTTAGCCTACTATTGAACCACATGCACGTGTTTTTAACTGCGAGCTGTTGTGTCAAATGGTAGTTATTTCTTTGTTTCCAATTTTTGTGCGTAGCCTACATCAACCACTTCCTTGTGGGCGTGACATATTTGTCACATACGAAAAGTGAATTATCTGGTTCCCACAGGCTGATGAATAGCCCAGACACATGCATAGGTCTACGTATGTATAAATGTGTGGCGGTGTATGTTTTTGTATGCTTTAATTCAACTATATATTTATTTAATTATGTATATATATATATATATATATATATTTGTTTTATATGTGTGTGTGTGTGTGTGTGTGTGTGTGTGTGTGTGTGTGTGTGTGTGTGTGTGTGTGTGTGTGTGTGTGTGTGTTGTGTGTGTGTGATGAGCACAGGCACACACACACACACAGGAGGAGAGAGAGAGAGAGAGAGAGAGAGAGAGAGAATTTGCTTCCCACAAGACCCAACTGCTAACTTCGTGCAAATTAATTATGCTAATTAATGCGATGACGAAGCAGCATGCCATTCCAATCAGAAGAGTTTATGATAATTATCCAATTGATTAACTTACGGTTAATCAATTGGATATTTTTTTAAACACGCTACACACTCTGATTAACCTGTTTATTTAGATCACTACACTAACTAGCGTTGTTATTTCTCAATAATCTCAACATCTGTAAGCTCTCAAGACAAGTTTATCCTCAAGTTCTGAGTATGCTAATTAACCTGAGTCACGCCTGAGTCATACCTGAGTCACATCTGGACGTATAAATATAATTAGCGTTGTTGGAAGCTAATTTAATGAAGAGAGGTTTAGGGATTGGGTCAAACTATAAAGATGTTGTAGGGTTGTGGGTCGTCTAGGACTTGTGCATATTGGTCAGTATGTGAAACAGATGTCAGTACGGACAGATTTAGATATGGGTATGTCTGGGTACACGTACACAGGTACTCACATTTGGGTAAGGAGACGATATTAGATCAGGATGATGCTGGTGATGATGATTGATGTTTTATGGCCACTTTTGTGCACATGGTAGGTTAAATGGGCCGAGCGACCTCCAAAGGTCACATATGCCCACGCCGAGATTCGAACACGGGTGGTAGTGATCTGTGATCCAACACACTACTGCTAGGTTACGGAGACGCCCTTATTAGAACAGGAAGGACATAGGAATATATATATATATATATATATATATATATATATATGTGTATATATATATATATATATATATTAAAGAGTCCTCTATACATACATACATAAATACATTCGTACGGACAGACAGACAGACTGACAAACAGATAAATGGATTGCCCTTATACCCATATATGTCTTAATTATCAATAAATACTTGCGGACGTATATATATATATATATATATATATATATATATATATATATATATATATATATATATATATAGTTATCGAACTGTTTTCAGACACTTAATACTATATTAACTATCAAGATATACAAAACAGCCGACAAAATATGACATCAATAAGAGTAAGATAAAATAACGCATCTTCTTTCTAGTAAACTGTCTTATTTTATTTACATATCGATCTTTAGGGATTATTTCTTCTCATTATTAAACCCATATCGGTAAAATATATATTAGACCCGAAAATGGTTTAAACATAATAATAATAATAATAATAATAATAATAATAATAATAATAATAATAATAATAATAATAACAACATCACTGCTAAATGTTGTAGATCGTGCTAACAACAATAACAACATTAATGTTGTTAATACATCTTAGAAATTTAACATGACAGGTTATTAATATAGTATTATTTAACAATGACCTATTTATCTCTCTCTCTCACATTCCCATCCTCGCTTTCTCTATCTGTATATATGTCTGTCTGTCTGTCTGTCTGTCTGTCTGTCTGTCTG
>JAODUP010000020.1:197500-282500 GCA_025642065.1 Paralvinella palmiformis | reverse complement strand
CCACGTGTCCTTGACGAGACTAATCTAAATAATCACATATCGTTATGTCACTGTCAAGAAACATAACATACAGAGGTGTCACTATCAAGAAATTTAACACAGAGAGGTGCCACTTTACAGAAATATAACACAGAGAGGTGTCACTGTTAAGAAACATAACGTACAGAGGTGTCACTGACAAGAAATATAAGATAGAGGGGTGTCACTGTCAATAAACATAACACAAGTAGATGTCACTGACAAGAAATATGACAAAAGTAGGTGTCAATGTTAAGATGTATAACACAGAGAGGTGTCACTGTCAAGACATATGACACAGGGAGGTGTCACTGTCAAGACATATGACACAGGGAGGTGTTAATGTCAAGAAATTAAACCCAGATAGGTGACACTATCAAGAAATATAATACAAGAAGGTGTGATTGTTAAGAAATATAACACAGGAGGAATGTGTCACAGTCATGAAACATAACACAGAGAAGTGTCACTGTCAATATATATAACATAGAGAGGTATCAATGTCCAGAAATATTACACATGTTGGTGTCATTATCAAGAAATATGACACGAAGAGGTGTCACTGTCAAGAAGCATAACACAGAGAGGTGTCACAGTCAGGAAATATAACACAGGATAGTGTCACAGACAGGAAATATAACACAGGCAGGTGTCACAGTCAGGATATATAACACATGTAGGTGACGCGGTTAGGAAACAGAACACAGGTAGGTGTCGGTATCAGGAACAGGTTTGGTGTTAACCTGTGCTATACTGGTGTAGCCCAGCCCAGTAGATTAAACCTGGATTAAACTAGGGTTTTATTAATCTATTCTCAATTGCGCAAATTTGAGGCGCCTCCGTGGTCTAAATGGTAGTGCGTGGGATCACAGATCACTATCTCCGAGTTCGAATCTTGGTTTAGGCATATCTGACGGGTGTTTCATCTTGGACTTCGCTTCATTACCTTTTGAGATCGATCGGCCCATTTATCCTACCATGTACACAAAAGTGGCCGTAACACATCAATCATCATCATTAATCATCATCAATTTAACTAAGTCAATCACTTCACTTAATTATGGATCCCAGGGATATCAACATATCTGTTTGAGAGACCTGAGGACGATGATACAAACTGTAGCTTTAATTTTGTGTAATTTCAATACTAAATATATAGTTATAATGAACAATATTAAATATGTTATATTTATTTACAGTTATTACACCATATTGTTATTTGTCTTCTTTACATCGCTAGTATATATATATATATATATATATATATATATATATATATATATATATATATAATGTAAATAAAACAATATTTTGCGAACAAACACGCTAATAAATAAACAAATAAACACAAACACGTAGATTTTATTTATAGAGAAATAAGATCAAAATAAATTTAATTAAGAAGAAGTAAATACGGGATTGATGTCAGTAAACATCATACATATATATTGATTCTATCGATGTGTCTCACGATGACCTTTTTACATATTACAGTTAAACAATATCCCTGTGCCCTTTGACCTCGGACCATGATGAGTGCTGCCTCCTGTCGTTAGTTTCACTTAATAAGTTTAAATCTTCATTTCCGGGGAAAAAACATCTACCTGTAGTCAGTATGTAGATTATGAATCAAGAACCGGCTATTTTCTAGCACACTACTCTACCACTGCACCATGGGATAGATTAGTTTCAGTTCATGATCAGTAACCACTAAACATCCAAGGGGTGACTGAATTACTTTTATTTTGTACTTGAGTAGAAGTAAAAGCAAGCCTCTTCAAAACTACTTGAGTTGAAGTAAAAGCAAGCATTGTAAAAATCTACTTGAGTAAAAAGTAAAACTACTTTCTCAAAGTAATTGAAGTGAAAGTAGACGTAAATGATCAGATTTATTGTAACACAAAATATGAGAATCAAATACACAGTGCACAAGAGTGAACAAAATTCGCTGCGTTCACAAACATCTTAAGTTCATTGCGTTCAGAGACGTCTAGATGTACTCCCACCTTCAGTTCACTGAACAAAGTCCTTGTTCAACTTCAGCAAAATCTGACTCTCAATCTTAGAAAACAGTTGGCTTCAGCTGAAACATTGTATAACAAAGTGAGCCTTAAAAAATGGTTTGGCAAAATTATGACGAGTCTTGAATATCAGAGAGCATCATCTGAAACGTGTATACCGAATGTTAGCATTCTTATAAAACTCAGTTCAAATCCACATCATAACAAAATATCTTTTGTTTACCTTAAATTCATCAAAGATACACAGGTTGGTAACGATTTGTAATGATAATTTGCGACAGCTGTATCAAATCTCTTTTAAATCATAGGTTATAAGTTATGACTAAATAAGTAGCGAAAATATCGCAATGTAGATGAAAGTAAAGAAGTAACAAGTAACGTTACCGCGAATAAGACTACCTCGTTACAAGTCAAAGTAGTTAGTTCTAACTTCGTTACTTCCACTTACTTGAAAAAAAACCTACTCAAGTAGAGTAACGAAGTAGTTTTGCTTCGTCACATGACACCCTTTCACGGTCTCTTTTGTTAAGTTACTGATACAATCCAATTCTCACGGAATGGAACTATATGGAAAGACGGAGCCCGAAATATTATGGCCTGCTATTATCGGGAAAAATATTACCCGCAGGTTTAACATTTCTCTTGGCATGGGCGACACTTAAATTAACAGGTTCAAATATACCAATCCTCGTGTTCTGAGACGCTGTGGTTAAGCTTGGTATCATGATGATCCATATTCCGAATGTATGTTTGACGTGTAATTACCGATAAAATGTCTGTACGTTATGATGGTTTTGGTATGCCCGGCATCCGATGGGTTATATAACATTCAACGCATAGAACAATTACAGAAAAGTCATAAACAACCATTTTAAGGTTTAAGCGAGTACCGTAAAATAAACAAATATACAGGGAAATGGACTACGTTTTCAAAGAACCTACATTACAGCCTTCCGGTTGCTGGCCATTGCAAAAATCACGAACCAGAAGTATAGTTTGACTGGCTACCGCTAGATGTCACAGTAGCTGCGATCATTGTCTTTTAATGGCCTCGGACATTTGAATTTTTTTCATTCTCTTCTAATTTTAACATTTTATGCTATAAAACAATATCCACGATTAGTTTTAACAGCAACTCTAGTGTGTCACAGCACTCGTGAAAACGGGTCCATTGATAAAGATTGTGACGTCACAACAGCCAAACATAACCACGCGGTAAACGTCCCCATTGCTTGTTTCGTTGTGGAATTGGTTTTGTTAACAGGGTGAATTAGTGTGATATCATTGCTAATGCCGTATGTTCTGTGTTACGACCGGTATATTTAGATGTATAGGAGTGTTGCTATGTTTTGCATGGATTCATTTTGCAGAATTTCCCCCACGATCTTAAAACAAAATGAAGGCGGCTTGAATAGGTTTTATACAACTAAGAAACTGATTTACCGTCTATACTGTATACCAGGCAAACGTCCACATTTTTGGGGGAAAGAGAGGGACACAGGGATTATCCAGAGACACAGACTGATCCAAATGTCGGAGCCATACGGTAATGGGATTTTTTAAACAGTCCGGTTATGTTGTCACGACTGCCGATGGAATTCGCAAGATTGCAGCAGCGTCTATTCTCGTATAGACGCCGAGGAATATTATTTCGACAGAAATAAGCTACTTCTATGCTAAAACAAATCAATCGTCCGAGGCCTTTAACTATCAATGGGGAAAGAAAACGCGTGGAAAACTTCCCAATATTATTATTATACAGGTGTATGTTTTCTTGTTTATAATATATAAACACTTTGGTGTAATGTGTTTGATTGATACTAGTGAAATTACTTTAGAAATTTGCTTGAAAATAATTTTAGATTATAGTAATTTTAAAACTATATTCGGAATATACTTTTTATTAATTTAATTAAATGATATTTGCATTGTTTTATATTGTATTGTATTTTATTGTGTTGTGTTATGAATTTGTTTTGCTGTAAATGTGTTGTATAGTATTTATTCCGCCGGCAGCGAAATTAAATTACTATTATTTTCGAAGTCTCCACATACTGGTTAGGGTCAAGGATGGTATTAGTTTGAACTTTAACCCCTTGACCGTAGCAGTTTAATCATACGTCACCATTCTAAAGTTAACATGGTCTAAACAAAATTCTTGTTGTCATTTATAGACGTCTAACAACAAGCCATCATGTCCTCCTCCTACAAGATAATTATAACATGCCAGTAATTAGTTGATCATCTTCTTAAAGGCCTTTTAGGTTATATAATGTTATATATGTTAAAAGCTCTCTCTCTCTGTATGTATGTATGTATGTGTGTGTTTGTATATATATATATATATATATATATATATATATATATATATATGTGTGTGTGTGTGTGTATGTGTGAGTGTGTGTGTGTGTGTGTGTGTGTGTGTGTGTGTGTGTGTGTGTGTGTGTGTGTGTGTGTGTGTGTTATTGATGTGTTACGTCCTGTTAAAACAAACTGTTTCTATCAGTACGAATCCTCTTAGTGTAAGTTATATTTATTACGAGATCACAGCAACAACAACAACAACAACAGTAACAACATCACTACCACCACTACCAACAACAACAACAACACTTCTGACAACCGCGATGATATTCTGGTTGTTGTTGTTATCATCATCATCATCATCATCATCGTTGAAGGTTAGCCAGCGAGTAACGATCGTAGATCCAACCCGAGGAGGTTCGACTTTCTACGCCCAACATTACCACGGGGGCCATCGTCTGGTAATGAAAATCGAATTATGTTTCCAGAAATGACGATCAACTATCGACTATCAACTGTCGATCATCAACGATCAACATCATTATCTATAACTTGTGCTAAAGATAGAAGAAGTTCTCGTCATTTTGTTTCCTCATCGAAGAAGACAAATCGACATCATTTAGAAGATCTAATAGATCCTCGAACTTGACTAGTACATTGTCTTGTTACATTGTTATATGTTTGTTTAAAAGCCTGATTCTGTCAGCTCTTCGTCATCTAAAACGTTATTTTTACCAATCACGAACTAACCGAAGACACAAATTGGTTCAGATGTAGATAAGTTGTCTACTATTATCCCCAAAGTTTATATTTTGCCATTAGATATAAATGTATTTTCTGGTGTTTATATGTTTTGTACGGGGGTGGTTTGTAACATAACGTATTTGTCGTCGTCAAGTTTTATACTAACCTTTTAATTTTTAATTTACGTCACATACATAACTATAATTTCACACTACTTCATTTTTTAAGTATACTATTTGTTATTCAGCACCGTAGAGTAATGGTAAAAATGTTTAAAGTTTACTGAAAATTAATATCGTATTTTTCGTTAACAAATATTTAAAGTTAATTTTCGTAACATCTGACTTGTCATAACATCTGACTTGTCGTAACATCTGACGTGCGACATTCTATTTGTTTCTCAGTTTCGTACCTCTGGAATGATGAAAGTTGACTTTCCCTGACAAATAATCCCATATCATCGCGTGAAAACAAACAAAGATATCTTGCATTTAATCTAATGAACGTTCCACGAAACTGCTACACACATTTGTAAATCGATCTTGTCTCGTAAATAAAACAAATCCTTATTTAACAAACTGTTCTAATATCCACTAGTTTTAGTTATATTAGAATAGTCTTATGTTGTGGCACAGTTAATAATAATAATGATATACAAACTTTATATAGCGCCCTATATAACCTCTAAGAAGGTTAGTCTAAGGCGCTTGACAATAAATAATTCATATGGATGTAACGGATTTACATCTTTAAAAATACATAATTCTTTCCAGCCAAATACATAGTATATTGATACCTTCCAAAGCAGCGAGTTCAATACTGGTGTTATATGATCTCTTTTATGGGTGCGAGTGACTAACTTGGCAGAATAATTCTGTACTTTCTGTAGCCGTGTCATCAGTGTGCTTGGAAGACCATACAGGATAGCGTTACCGTAATCTAGCCGAGATGTTATCAGGGCATGTGCCAATGTTTTGCAAGCATCCAATGCGATGTACCACCTGATATTACCAATATTACGAATTTGGTAATAGCACGCTTTGGATATTGCATTTGCTTGCCTCTCCATGGTCAGGGATGTATCAAAATATACTCCTAAGTTCTTCACTGACGATGCTACAGAAACAGTATTATTACCTACCTGAAGCCGTAATTCCTCATTTCTCCCAACCTGATATTTTGGGTTAAAGATAATGAGCTCTGTCTTTTCCTCGTTTAACTTAAGCATGTTTCTGCACTCATCCAAGTACTGATATCAGCCAAGCAAGCTTCCAATTTCTTTGCAACGTCGAACCAAGTTGTTTTGGGCATGATCTGCATAACAGTGCTAGAGCAAATTATGTCGGCTACATATCGCACCAATTGGTTTTGAATACAAACAGTACTTACGTGGTCCAAATACTGATCCTTGTGGCACACCAAAATTCAGGCACTTACCTTCTAATGTCGTCATTCCTATTGTAACACACTGAGATCTGTCACTCAAATAATATTTGATCCAGGAGAGGGCACTTCCGGTTCCTCCAAACAAATGCCCAGGCACGTTTGAAGGATATTGCGATCTATGGCATCGAAAGCAGCAGATAAGTCAAGCAGAACTAATGCTGCCATACATTTCCTATCTAAAGCTTCAGCAATGTCATGATGGACCTTCAGGAGCGCGGTCTCTGTAGAGTGACCGGTACGGTAAGCTGACTGAAGATTATCGTGCAGTCTGTGACTACTCAAATGGGTCTCCAACCGCTTAGCAACCAGCTTCTCCAGGATCTTCGACAAGAAAGGCAGATTAGACACTGGGCGGTAATTTTTCAATTCCTCTTTATCCAGATTTGGCTTTTTTAGCAGTGGTCTAATAATGGCTTTTTTTAAAGAAAGCGGAACCTTGATGATTTGTTTATAATAGCCGTAATCAAAGGCAGTAGGTATTCCAGCACTTCTTTCAACAGGTATGTAGGTTATGGGTTTAGTTCACAAGATTTTGAGGGAGACTTAATGATAATATCACCTACCTCGCTTATTGGAGATTTGTGATTATCAATGTCGTCTCTAATGGTTGTAATTTTCCTCATGAAGAAATCGCTAAACTTGTTGGCAAAGTGCTCATCAGATGAACAGCTTGGCAGAATAATTTATCCTTTATGTCCCATCAAATTCTTGTCTGAATAATGTTTCCTCTTAGATCTCGTGAGAAGCTTTCCTACTTTCTTTGTATTGCTGATGATGGATCTGCAGCTTTGTTTTCCGTCACAGTCGTTCAGCTTTCCGACGATTGTGTTTTCCTTCTCGGAGTTATTCAGTATACCAGGGAGCATTTGGCCTCAACGTTATAGGGACAGGTTTGTTGATCAAAAGCTTAACACTCGAATTATATGCTTCCACAAGGTCATCTACAGCGCCACTTGTACACAATAAGGTGGCAGATGATTTCATGTCTTTGATTAAACCCGGCACAGAAATAACACAATGCCTGTAGAGAGTGATCTCCTTTTTACTATGCTGCGGCTTCGCACAATCCAGTGTGACCTGAATGGCAAAATGGTCACCTGAGTCTTTACCTCTACTATCATACAAACATGGGTCGACAATAGACGGACTTCCCTTGATGATGGAGCTGCTTTCTCTTGTAATGATCACATCTAGCGTTACTATTACGCTTTGTATATAATGATATCACCCTATCGTTATGCCACCTACCGTTTGTCGTCTATTACTAGCCTAATAAGGTAATGCGTTCTCAACTGGCGTTATTAACTTATTAATTGTTCTAGTGAACGTATTGAAACATGGTGGCAGCGGTTTGAAAAAGAAGCTAACCACACGAACTCTAACGGTAACTAATCGTGAGTGACCGTTCAATTACATCAATATATAAATTTGATGGTCGAACTGGATACTACTGAGCGATAATAAGTGAATTGAAGAAAATGGCTGATGATGGAGACCACGTTCAAACATGTCCATCGCGTTTGTCTCACCTGAGAGTGAAGCCTCCACAAACACTATATAATGCATTCGAATTCGCGACAGGTGAATCCGACACAAACCCGCAAACTGTGCACGAAAAGTTGGATGAGTACTTTACAGGTGAGATCGATGAAACGATGTAACGAGGCAAATGAATGACAGAGGCAAGCCTCAAAAGTACAGGGCATGAGGATCTATGAGAAAATATATAAATTCTGTGGACAGGAACATGTTTTTAAGAAATCTGAAGGTCCTGCATGGGGAGCCTATCTCCAAGAAATGTCACCATCGAAACCATTTTACTATTGTATGCAGGAACAGCGGCAATAAACCCGAGAAGGTCCATGCAGGACAGAAAGATGGGAATGAGTACAGCAGTGATTCTAGCAGTGTTGACTACATTAATGCTGTGCGTCAGTACATTTACACTGTCAGCGACCAGTTGAGCAAACCATGGTATGCATCGATTAAAGTAAACAAACGGACACTGAAGTTTCAGATAGACCCTGGTGCCACTATAAATGTGATACCAGGAAGATTCGTGAAGAATATCCAACTATCGAATGCCAATACCACATTAAAAATGTGGAATGGTGCCACGACACATGATATTGGCAAGTGCAGGATTAACATCAAGAATCTTCAGAATCAAAACAACAATATTCCGTTGAATTCATTGTAGTGGATGATCCTCTAACACCACTACTCGAACGGAAAGCTGCAGAACACGTGCAACTCATCACCGTCAACTATGACAACCTAGCACAGATACATGCTACTCAATAATTTACAGAAGCTACTGTACTGACTGACAATCCAACAGTAATTGATGGTTGTCTCGGTACACTGCCAGGAATAGTACATCTACATGTCGATGATACTTTCCAACTAGTTTCTAGTAGAGCCAGGAGAATGCCCATCACTCTGGAGGAAGAGGTTTTCCGAGAATTGGACAACCTAGTGAAGCGAGATGTAATCTGTCCAGTAAATGAGCCATTTGGAACCAGTATGAGGAGTTCCAGAAAAGGCTGAACAGTGCTTTGTGTGACATTGATGGAATAATTTGCGTACCAGAAGATATTCCTGTCTACGGTGTAGGTGATACAACAAAAGATGCTATGGATGATCACCAAACTAGGAATTAAACTCAATAAGGCTAAATCAGTATTCTGTTGTACAGAAGTACAGTTCCATGGACATTGATGTCATCCTGAAGATGCAACAACCTACCACAGTCCAGGAAATACATCGGCTCTATGGAACTGTGAATTAACTGGCACGATTCCTACCACATTTATCATCAGTTATGCAACCTCTGATGAAACTAACCAGGAAAGAGCAAAAATGGATTTTGGGGCGAGAACAAGCGCCAGTTCTAACGTACTTTGATGCTAACAAACCTGTCACTGTTCAGTGCCATTCAAGTAAAAAAGGAATGGGTGCAGTATTACTCCAAGATGGCCGACCTATTGTGTATACTAGCTAAGCATTAGGAGATACTGAAACAAAGTATGCTTAGATGGAAAAGGTCTGGAGTCTGAAGCGTTTTCACCAGTACACATTTGGAAAGGATACAGTAGTACAGAGTAACCATAAACCACTAGAATCATTGATGTGTAAGCCACTCTCCAAAGCCCCGCGCAAACTACAAGATATGATGATGCGTCTTATGGAGTATGGCACAGAAATCATCTATACCAAGGGTGCCAACATGTTCATTGCTGACATGCTATCACGTGCATATGTGAACTACTCTGGTAATGTACAATCCGACTTAGAGCATATAAATGCTGTTCAATATTTGCTGGTCCGCCAGTGAGCTCCGGTGGCCTAGTGGTTAAGCACCCGGCACTTGGTGCCAACGGTCGCAGGTTCGAACCCCGTAAGAGGTCGAAACTTTTCCAGGGATTAATTTCTCGGCTCACTACATCGTGGGTGGCTGACCACGTTAAATGGCGCTGCCGTCCTCCACTGAATTATTTAAAATAAAGGGGGACGTTAAAAACCCCTGAGGACGTAAAACACTCTGGCACTTTCGGCTCCATCTTTCCGTACTGCTCCCCTGTGGGTGGTGGGGGAGGAGATTTCTCAACCACTCCAACATAGAGGATGTGCTGATTAAGCGACAGCCTGGGGATTCTTCCCGAACAACAAAACCAACCGGTCCGCCAGGAACGTTTGAAACAGAGACAGCAAGAGACTGAAAGAGATGATAAAATTCAAGCTCTAAAAGAAATCATCATGCATGGATGGTCAGACCAGAAATCTGATGTACCACCTAATTTAATACAATACCATGGTATGAGTCATGATTTAACTACACAGAATGGTCTTTATACCCATTGATCTTAGAGCTGACATGAAGAAAGAAGTTTATTTATCACATATCGGAATCGAAGGTTGTTTAAGGAGAGCCAGAGAATGTCTCTTCTGGCCAGGTATGTTATCAGAACTGCAACAATACATCAGTACTTGTGAATCATGCCGAATGTTTGAAATAGTACCAGCTAAGGAAACCCTGATGTCTCCCGACCGACCTTGGGAGAAAGTAGGGATTGACCTACCCACTCACGAATCAGTGAGTGTGTAACAACAGTGGACTATTTTTCCAACTTCTGGGAAATTGATAAACTTACTCGTACAACCTCAAAAGCCATGATTTAAAAAACTTAAGGAACACTTTTATAGATACGGCATACCAACTACGGTTATGACGGACAATGGGCCTCAGTTCACAGCAGAAGGGTCCGTAAATTCGCACAGAAGTATGACTTTGAACATGTCACATCCAGTCCACAGTACCCGAGGTCCAATGGGAAATCGAAACGGCAGTAAAATCAACTAAACGTATGCTAAAGAAAACACGTGAATCAGGAGCTGATCAGTATCTGGCATTATTGGACATCCAAAACACACCCACAAGCGACCCACCTAGCCCAACCCAACGGCTAATGAATAGATGTACACGTACATTATTACCAATGACTGATCGTTTGATGGAGTCCGCTTTAAACACAGACACTAAGTTGAAGTTGCAATATGCTAAGTATCAACGAGCAGCATATTATAACCGAAATGCAGAAGATTTAACTGTTCTCGAAGAAGGCAATGTAGTCGGGATGAAGCCATATTCTCCAAATGTTACACGGAAAAAGTGTGTTATAACCAAACGTCCAGATGAAAGATCATATCAAGTGGATACAGATGCGGGAACTTACCGCTGCAACCGATGTCAATTTCGCAAGACCAATGAATCAGACCCTCTAAATGATGCCTATTCATCAACCACCAATGCCAAAGTGAAGCGTTATGTAGCTGACCAACCAGTACTCTACAGCTACAAGCGAACACGTCTATAATGACACAGAGAACCCAGCAGAACAACACACCTGCTAACACCAACGTCTACCCAGCAGAACAACACATCTGCCAACACCAACGTCTACCCAGCAGAACAACACATCTGCCAACACCAATGTCTACCCAGCAGAACAACACATCTGCCAACACCAACGTCTACCCAGCAGAACAACACATCTGCCAACACCAACGTCTACCCAACAGAACAACACATCTGCCAACACCAACGTCTACCCAACAGAACACCACATCTGCTCCAATGCCGAAACCGACTCGTGTATCACAAATATCAACCAAGGGAATAGCACCAGCAAAATTAAACCTATGAACAATATTCAAGTGTTTATTCATATCACAACTGATTTAATCATTTTGATTTACATATATTATACATTGTTTGGTAACTTCAAAAACAATGGAAAACGAAGGATGTTGTAATATCGACTAGTTTTAATTATATCAGTATAGTCTTATATTGTGGCACAGCTAGTACTACTCCTTTGTATACAATGATAGCACCCTATTGTGGTGCCACCTACCGTTTGTCGTCTATTACTAGCCTAATAAAGTCATGCGTTCTTAACTGGCGTTATCACTTATTAATTGTTCTACTGAATAGAACATATTGAACCACAAACGAGTACATCTTTTGTTCGATGACGGTTCTCTGTGTACTCAGCATTGATCAACCAAAAAACGCAGACGATCTCGCAAACACGCACTGCGCATGCGTAGCGGACATCAGCTATTTTCTTTCATTTCTGTAGAGTCTGAAATTGGCCACAAATATACGACTGTATTAATAAAAGACTGAGTTCATCACTGTTCTTCAGGTTTGATATATTGTCTGACACATCATTAACTTATTAAGATTAATCTGAACGAATTTTGTAGATGTCGTAAAGTAGACCTGACGTTGAAACAATTAAACAAAATATGTCCCTCCCATTGTTTATTGTCTAAAAGTTGTAGCTGATCGGTCGTGATTCTATGTGACGGAGTAATTTTGTAGTAAACGAAGCCCGCGAATTAATTTTTATATCAGTATTTTATGGAAAGAAGAGTTGAGCTATAAAGAAGTTATTCAGAAGACTAAGTACTGACGGTTATTAGAATTTCTGATATAAACAATAATAATAATTATTATTATTATTATTTTCGACGAGCACATGGTGATAAAAAAATTAGAAAACACGATATCCCAGTCTCACAACAGAGAAGAAATAATTATTTGTTTCGATAAAGACTTTTACGCAATAATACAAGATACAAAAATACAAATATGAGATGAGAGTTAGAAGATGACAGATAGAAGATGACAAATAGAAGATAACAGATAGAAGATGCAACCAGCTATACAACAATAATTCACCACGTTTATAAACCTGATTTTTCCAGTCTGCGTTCCTATTTCCTCGACCGGAAGTTGGGACCTGTTTGCCATCAAATCGGCGGCCGTGTTCCGTCTAGTTTTCTTTAAGGTCAATGGTTATTATATTTAGCCTGTACGACAACCCCCGGCCTATCTCTGGCGTTTGATCCCACTTAAACTAGATCTACGGACTTTTACGGACTACGGATACAACGACTTTTACATATTTCATGACATATAATAGGAGAGGAATAATATAGATTGTCTGCACACACAAAATTATAATGCACACATCACAATAAATGTCCGTATTCGTAGGTTCAAACTCGAAGCGCAGCCGCTTCAACGTTGCTGTTTCACCTACCGGAAGTCGAGCGCTCTTTGGTCATGGCGGCCCGTTCAAACACCACTGATTGCTCGGTCTAGTTTTCTTTTAGGTCAATGGTTATTGCCTATTAAATTTACGTTTATTAGTGTTATGATGAGCGATCTGGTGAACCAAAATGTCCCGCTGAATCAATGAATGTGAGTGTTATTCAAAGAACATAACTTTTTCTTCACGACCTGTAAAAAGTCGAAGTGAAACCTCGCCAATTTAGCATAGGTAGCGGTCAAGCATAGACGTTTAAGGTTAAAATGGCGAGATTATCAGGGTATTATGGCTCAGCGGACTCCCTATAAATCCCACAATGCAAAGCGCGCCTGGTTTGTTTTGATTTTTGACGTCATCATACAATGGGTCTATTGGTTGAAATTTATATTTTCTATAAAAATTATTTGACCGTTTTAGATAAATTCTTTTCGCATGTTTATAACAATTTTACCGTCATCCTAATTGTTTACAATTGTTTAAATTTTCCACATTTTCAAACACACACACACACACACACAATAATGCCATTCCGTACGCCCTTTTGTAGTTGACCCTATATATGGTGGTCTACTGGGACAACAATCACCCACTAGGGGTCGCTTTATGTCAATATGGGATAAATAGTAATTATGGGACATAGTCTATGGTCTCTATCTGACTGGATAAGACAACTATATTATTGTGTGTCTAAATAATGTGCGTCCATCTTTTTGTATGACTTCTTGTGTTGGCTTGTCTCTCTTCGCGTATATTTATCCATCTGTGTTGGCCCGTCTCTCTTCCTTTATATTTATCTGTATGTGTTGGCTTGTCTCTCTTCATGTATGTTTATCCATCTGTGTTGACTTGTCTCTCTTCATGTATATTTATCCATCTGTGTTGGCTTGTCTCTCTTCATGTATATTTATCCATATGTGTTGGCTTGTCTCTCTTCATGTATATTTATCCGTCTGTGTTGACTTGTCTCTCTTCCTGTATATTTATCCATCTTTACTTGGCATGTCTCTCTTCATGTATATTTATCCATCTGTGTTGACTTGTCTCTCTTCATGTATATTTATCCATCTGTGTTGGCTTGTCTCTCTTCATGTATATTTATCCATCTGTGTTGGCTTGTCTCTCTTCATGTATATTTATCCGTCTGTGTTGACTTGTCTCTCTTCCTGTATAGTTATCCGTCCATCTTTCTGTCAGTTTCTCTGTAAAGTGACGCAGAAAACTGAAATCTTTCTAAAAGTAACTGATTATAAAACAAATAGTATCTATTATGTCAAATCGGTAAAACAAACTGATGAATAGTCCATTATCCCTAATGGGTCAGTAAACACTGTGAGGGGGAATATTTTGGACAAACATATTAATAAAATAATTGATACTTGACATCACTATGCCTAACTGTCTCATACCATCTTAAGAACATCCACTATCTTGTTATATCTTGTTTCGACAATTGTATCTCTTTTTCTCACATTGGAGATTCATACGTTTTTGACTGAGTAAGTGCATTAGTGAGTGAGTGAATGAGTAGGTGAATGAGTGAGTGAGTGAGTGGTTTGTTTTACCAGAGTGCTGGTAATAATTGTGATATATGACTCAGGAGTGACTCATAATAACAATAATAATAATAATAATAATAATAATAATAATAATAATAATAATATATTTAATAAAGCGTCCTTGCTAGTAGGAGCCATTCAGAAACGCTGTATAATCAATATGTAATATAATAATACCCTAAATAACATATCTGTAAAAAAACTGTAAGTGATTTAAAAGATAATTATTATTTATCTGTGAAAGCGACGTTGAATAGTCGTGTTTTTAGAACGGATTTAAAATTTTCAATAGATGACGCATCTCTAATATCTGCCAGCAATCTATTCCACAAAGTGGGGGTGGCACAATCACTATATGACTTGAGCCGAGACACTGGCACCTGCATAGTATCTGACTGGATGACATGAGTTTTCGGGATAACTTTCTAATGGAAACCAGCTCAAGAATAGATTTGTAAGTTATTAACAAAATTTTGAAGTTTTTGAAGAATTGGGGCGATATGATCATGTTTTCGAGTACACTACTCACCAGGGAAACATCTCAAAAAGAAAAATATCTTAGTGACAGACGGTCGTGAAAATGTGCCAAATAAATATCAATCGTTTTTCATTCAGAATAAATAAGATTCGAAAATCGTCAACAAATTTAAACTTTATTTTTGTTTTATGAACGAAGAAATATAATTAACTCGTTTCAATAGGTATATAACTCATATAACCGAAATGAGTGATCCTGTTTAAGAGTAAACAAAATAGTCAGAAAAGATTAAAAATTTTCAAATGTGTTTAAAATCGAAACTAATCAAGATACTTAAACTTTTTGACATTTTGTTTTCATGTTTATTTTTAACCGAAGATGAAGAAATGTATCCATCACAGCCTCATTAAGGTTTCATGAAAATATAGTTTTTCTCATTAAGGTGAGTGAGTGAGTGAGTGAGTGAGTGAGTCAGTCAGTCAGTCAGTCAGTCAGTGAGATTTAGCATTGCCTGGCCTTTACTACAAGCCGAATCTATCTACTGTCAATTTGTTAGTACAGATTCTCTCTCTCCCCTCTCTGTCTCTCCGTTCCTCCCCCCTCCTCTCTCGCTCTCTCTCTCGCTCTCTCTCGCTCTCCCCTTCTTTCTCGCTCTCTCTCTCTCTCACTCACTCACTCACTCACCCTCTCTCCTTCTCTCTCGCTCTCTCTCTCTCTCTCTTCTTTTCTCTCTCTCCTCTCTTTCCCTCCCCTCTCTCTCTATCTCTCTTTCTATCTATATCTCTCTCTCCCTCTCTCTCTCTATTCCTCTCTCTACGCGCTCTCCTTATATATATATATATATATATATATATATATATATATATATATATATATATATATATATAAACAGAAACACATTCAAATCGATCCTGTTATTTTGCTTTTAGTGTTTGAGTGTTTATTCCTCTTGATCTTCAAAACCTTCTCAACGTGTTACTTAACTATATATTATTGATAAAGTTTATTTATTTATTGACAGTCATGTCTTATTGATGTAAATGTTTTCCAACTTTGACGGGTCGTATATCAAATTATGTCATCCGGAAAGTGACTTTTTGTTTGTGGAAACTAAAACATTTTGGTTTTTAAATTATGTGTAAATATTAAAATGGATTACTTTTAGCAACGAGTGTACGAGTGTACTCCGTATATGTATAGTAAACGATCAACATATTGTAATGCTTTTAACATCTGGATCAGGCTGCCATGTTTCTGAATCAGCTATGCGGATAAAACTAATACGCTATTTAATAAAGATGTTCAGCGTTTTCTCTATCATCTGTCGCATCCCCTATGTCACATGGGGGGGTCATCATTTACAGCGAACTGTCACCGTCAGGTATAACCTTGCCGGGGTTTGAACCCAGGTGCTCGATATATGTGGCCAACCACGCTAGGCCGGTTTACATTCAAACAACATATGAAATAGTGTGACATTGTTTACAATTGTCAACTTTATTTGGTTACAATTCTAGGATACAAAAAAAAATCTATATTGTATTGTTCAACTCCACATTGTTATCATAATAATCATCAATATTGTCATGACTATTATTATTAATTTTTCTAATATGGTTTTCATAACTTTTCTGCTGCTATAATACATATAGGTTCAGCGAGGATCACACACATATACACAACAATGACAGCTACCCGGGTTTGCGCTCGCAAGATTACGCAGCAAGTTTTATTGGTCAATAAACACAATTGGAGATAAATATATTGGTTACCATGGAAACAAAATGTTAAAATCATCCAACTTTGTGGTTATTAGTTGATATAGCTTGGCCACGACTAGCTATGGACTGGCGTGTCGTGTAGACTGGAATGTCAGAGTGAGAAACAACTTGCTGCACGGTCTATCACGGTCCATCATTATCACTGATAGATAACCTGGAGAATAGATAAAGATGGTACAGGTTAATTGGAGATATTACAGATATAGGGTTGGTTTTGGTGTATGGTGTGTGTGTGTCTGTGTGCGTGCGTGTGTGTATGTCTGTGTATATACATTTGTGTACGTGTATGTACATGTCTAAATAGGTGTGTGTACTTGTGTGTATATGACCCTACTTGTATACGTGTGTTTGTGTGTATGTACGTGTGTATGTGTGTGTGTGTATATATATATGTGTGTGTGTGTGTGTATGTGTGTGTATGTGTGTGTGTGTGTGTGTGTGTGTGTGTGTGTGTGTGTGTGTGTGTGTGTGTGTGTGTGTGTGTGTGTTACGTAAGTGTTTGATTGTTGTGATTGTTTTTGTGTTTTTTTCTATTCATGAACTAAGTGAGGGAGTGAGTAAATAAGTGAGTGAGTGAGAGAGAGAGCGGGAGAGAGATAGATAGAGAGAGAGAGAGAGAGAGAGAGGGGGGGGAGAGAGAACATCACTTTGTGTCACTGTCAACTTATTTTATCTATTGATATATCGACTGACTGTTATTTACATGTAAGATTATCCCCCCCCCTCTCGTCGGTGGGTAAGCTGTGAAGTACACAAAGGGCCAACAACTTTACCCTTTATTAACTCCCATATGAGAACACCTCCTATATGACGCCAACTTTACCTTTATACACCCCCCCCCACCCCAACCCCCGGAATGATAATACAATCGACTAAAATACTTGAACACAAGTCAACAAAATGACAACTTGATGAAGATCACAGAAGATCTAACCTACTCCTCGGATAAATCCAATTATCAGCCGAAAATTGACGATAGAAAGGCGAAGATTGCCGATCGTCTTTAACGAGCAATCTCGGAGACAAGATGGCGGCCGTGGTAGTGGGGAATCCATCAAATTAGTCGTCATATTATATCACTTTGTCACCCAACTGATGACAGACTATTCTCGACTAGATTTGCTTATATTTTTAGCGCGGGCCGATCATCGGACGGGTCGAGCGCGGGCTACGAACAGGTCACCAAGCGTACGGGATCCTTTCCCGGTTGACATTTCGGCCCGGCTGAGAAATCGTGCCCGAGTTTTTTCCGGCCGCCGAAATTAAGTTTACTTTTCCGTTGCCGTCGTGCGGCACATAATCTGCCGAAGCTCATAGACGGTCACGACTCGGTTAAATGGCTGGAAAATGGTTAAAATTCAAGAAACCGAACGCTTCTATAATCAAGCTTTTAGCGGAGCCATTTCGGGGACGGATTCGCCGAAGGGCGAAACTCCCCGGTGGCCAATCCTCGTATTCATCGATTTTCAACGCCGACCGAGCGGAAGTCACGTACAATATAGAGGAATGAGCTGAAATGGAGCCTGGCATCGCCGCCATTTTGCGATAACTGTGTCAGAAACGACTGCGCGTCCAGTTTCTTTGTGGCGATTAGAAAGCCCGTCAGCGTTATGCGTCCATAGTAACAGAAGCTTGTGAGTTTGTTTCAGTTAAGTGAACGATGACATGCATAAATAAACTGGGCAGTAAAGGAATAAACTGTAGATTGAAAAAAATATAAAACTATATATATATATATATATATATATATATATATATATATATATATATATATATATATATATATATGTCATCCTGATTGGCAGAACTTTGGTCAACTTTGACGAGTTTAGTCGGTTAACGTTTGTTTACCGATAACACGTTTGGGGGGATAGCGTAAAACTCGATGGGGTTAAAACACATCAGACACGTGACCGCTTAACTCAATATTTCCCCCCCCCACAAGTGATCACGATCGAGAGCAGCAAACTAGAATCGAGTGACCGGATTAGACAGGTATTATTCTACTTGAATATGTAAATTTCGTCGACTAATATAATGCCAGTTAGATTATTAACGAAAACTAAATTTTCACAATAGCTAGAAGTGCAATACCCCCCCCCTCCTCCCGCACTCTATTCCCTAATCCCGCCCCCTTTCTCTCCGAACTAAACAAAACGAAAAGAAGACAAAACAAGGGACAAAAATGGAGCAAAACTTCTATACTTTAAGACGGAGTAGAGTAGAGTAGAGTAGAGTAGGAAAATAAACATTCCAGCACATTTTTGACAATTTGACGCGTCTGGTCGGTGAAATGTTATATAATAATTGAATACATTTATTTTATTGTCAGTTCTACTTAAAAAAATAATTAACGAACGTTTTATTTTAATCGTGAATTTAGATTAATGACCGAAGATAAAGAAATGAAACGTGACGAAATTGGAAGAGTTTTAATGAAATATAAAACAGTTCTCGAAAAACTGTGGGCGAGTGCACGCTTTTCGCGTACTGGAGCGCACGGACGCGGGCGCACACACGCCTTAAACATCTTTATAAAACACACACACACACGTAGAGGTATATACAACGTTTTGATCATTGATAGCTCTTCCTTCTAATGACTGATGTCATCTCTGGATATAATTGACGTATTGCGTGGACAACAACCGGAAATGGATTGGAGTTGTATTATTGTGCGAGTTGAGTGAGTGAGTGAGAGAGAGAGAGAGTTGTCCGCTGGCAGCTGATTTAAACAATTTTAAATTATGGTTCCGAATTTTATCCCTCCAGGAATAGACGAAAAAAGACGTTGTTGATCCAGAACTACCGACGGTACATCCTACAGGATTGCGATACGGTGGGTAATCCATAATGATGGTGGTGTCGTTAACTTCTAATATGTATATATATATATATATATATATATATATATATGTGTGTGTGTGTGTGTGTGTGTGTGTGTGTGTGTGTGTGTGTGTGTGTGTGTGTGTGTGTGTGTGTGTGTGTGTGTGTGTGTGTGTGTGTGTGTGTGTGTGTGTGTGTGTGTTACAGTTAATCTGTATAATCAGTTAATATATATATTACCTGAAATTTTCAGGTAATACGTCTATTCCCAACTGAGATGGAATACAGATTATTTGAAAATATCAGGTAATATACATATTACTTTGTTATACAGATTAACTGTAAAATATATAAATATAACACAATAATATACAAACGTGTATGTAGTCATGTATGCACAGACAAACAAACTAACTGACACACCAAAAGATACATAACCGGTAAATACATATCAAGCATTAATTGTCTAATATTTTACCTGTACATAGCTGGACTCCCCTCACTGGGACGCGTCTCTCTTCCCGATCCGGACAAAGCTGCTGGCTCTTTTCCCCGTCTCTTCTCCTGGATCACTCTTCCCAATCCTGACAAACGAGCTGGCTCTCTTTTCCTCCGCAAACTCATCTGGATTTGTGTACTCACCGGATCTCGAGTCATCCTTCTTGCCGATCCGGACGAAAGAACTGGCACGCTTTAGTTCATCCGAGCCACTTCTCCCGATACGTACAAAAGAACTAGCCCTCTTGTCCTCGTTCGCGGATTTTCCAATCCTGACGAATCCAGACGATAGGCGTTTGCCATGGTTTTCTGGATCTCTTCCAATCCTGACGAATCCGGACGATAGACGTTTCTCCTCCTGTTCTGGATCTCTGCCAATTCTTACGAATCCAGAAGAAAGGCGTTTGGTGCCCTCTTCTGAGTTTCTACCGATCCTGACGAATCCGGAAGAAAGGCGTTTGACACCATCTTCTGAGTCTCTGCCAATCCTCACGAATCCAGACGATAAGCGTTTGTCCTCATTGTCTGGATTTCTTCCAATCCTTACGAATCCAGAAGATAAACGTTTGTCGCCTTTTGCAGGATCCCTGCCGATTCTTACGAATGAGCTAGGTCTGCCGATCCTGACGAAGCTGCTGGCCCGTTTTACGTGATTATCGGCGGAGAGGATTCTGGAAAGCTGATCACCTGAAATTGGTTCTTCGTACACGTCATCTGTGACGTCAACGCTGCGTCCGATGCGAACGAAGGCGCTCTTCTGCTTCTGAAGTCTCCGGGATGGGCGCCTGATGGCGCTGAAAACGCCCACCGTTCGGGATCGCTTGTCCGGACCGCCTTCTGGATCGACGTCGTAGTAGCGCGACAGAAGATCGTCGTCGTCCAGCTGCGCGGCGAGCAGCGATGCGCAGTTCTCCAGACACCCTTCCGGTGTGTCTGGATACGATATCCGCCGGCAGATGTCAGCACAGACGTCGGTCAGCTGCCCACGACTCTGATCCGGACTCAAAACGGCCACCAGGAGGAGTATCACGTGAACAAACATGGCCGAACCGTGGCGAGAACTTCCGGTAAGCTTCTACCTGGAGTACGAGCGTAATGAGGGAAGTGGGGAGGGGGAGCGTGTAAAAAAGAAGAAACAAAGATGGCGTCAGTTAATTAAGCTGATGTACAGACCCTAAACTTGTCATCCAACATTTGTACTTCATTGTCATAAATACATCGAGTTTCTCAGACACACGGTTCAGAGTCGCTCTAGTAATAATATCAATGGCCGCCGTTATATTTACGACTTCTAGTGAGGTCAGAGGTCAAAGTTATAAGCGTATCGGAAGAAGTCCCGTGTTAGCCGGCGTTGACTGGGTCACGTGACGAAAATAGTGGGACTCGACGAGAGCGCAACACCTCGCCCGGAAAGAGAGCGTTATCTATCGTCAATGTTTCGTCAGCGTACCGCGTGTTTGCTCGCCGATTATCGCCCAACGGCTGGGGGGACGCCGCCCCTGGTGGCCGACGACGGAACTAGCGGCGCTATTGGCGACACCTGTTGTTGTCACGTGAGGCCACGTGACGCTGATTGCCGGCAAAATGGCGAATAACAGCTTCTGATGTCATGACAGCAGCCATTACGGCCAGCTAGATGTGGTGTTATGGTAATTAGACTCGCCTCCGCCGGCTATTAGCCAATCAGCGGCTTGCAGTGGACGGTAATTTAAATATAAGTAAATATTTTACCTCGGGACCGTCTTACTTATGACGAGCTTTTAGTCGGCGTTAGAGAGAAGGTCATCCGGGGAAGGTCATCCGAGGAAGGCCACCCAACATAGTATAAGTGGCTAGGGGCTAATGGGGGAAAACGAAACGTGGCTGAGTGTATCTAGAAGAAAGTCGGAGTGGGAAGGTCAGCTGAAATAAGTCAGTGGATGAAGGCACTAGATGAAGGTCGGAGTGGGAAAGATCGGCCAAGGAAGGTCAAAGGCACTGAATAAAATAGAACACGCTCATGGGCGATGAAGCGTAGGACAGTGTCTTCTAAAAGAAGGCCTTGGGGAGAGTCGAACCGAGAAGGTCACCTATGGAGGGTCAGTGGGATGGGGTCATAGGTATGGGGTACATCTAACAGAGCCAGCAGGAGATCAATGCTGCAGAATATGATATTTGAACGGTGACATAGGAAGGTCGGTAATATACAACGACCTTGAAAAATACCAGCTATTAATGCCGTGTTAATGCATCTAAATTTTGGTTGTTGTTATTGTTGTTCATGTTACTCCTGCAGCAGCAGCCACAACAACAGCTGTTGTTGTTGTTGTTGTTGGTGCCACTGATCTACCATATAACGATAAATATTTAAAGTTTACAGCCTTAATTAAATAATTAGCATCAATTTCTTTCGATACGACATAAACGATAACTTCGGCTGTATTCCCGTCGCGTTGTACGCAAATGGTACACAAATGGTACACAAATGGTACACAAATGGTACACAAATGGTACACAAATGGTACACGAATGGTACACAACATCGCAAGCTTCAACGCGAACACGATATTATAAATATCAAGCCCGCTAATAAACGACAACAGCTTTACATTCTCTGACTAAATAATTCATGACGACAACAAGACGACTGCAACTCTTGTCATTGAAATGACCTTCACATTGTACCAGCTAATGAGCGTCTTTAGAATGATGTAAAAACAACGGAATTATGTTCGGAGTCGATAAATAAATTAGTCTTTCGGAAATAATAATACGACACGTTATTAGATTGTTTGATGTTCTGGATAGAAAAGGGATCATTTTGTTTGTCGAAGTAAAGGTGTCGCGTCGCAATCTCCGGATCGATTCCGTCTATAATCACCACTCTATGGGATGTAGTCTGACAGACGACAATCTTTCCTATACACAACATCAAAGAGAATTAGCTGTTTAAAACAAAACAACAGCAAAACAACAACAACAACAACAAAAAGATTCACTGTGATCCAGTTATAATTATTGAATCTATACATGTGGCTTTGGTATAGCATCGGCTTCGTTGTATTAATGCAATGCGTGCGCGCGCACGCACATCTGCACGCACGCACGCACGCATATACACACACAAACAGATACACACAAACACATCCACACACACAAACGCAAAACCTGGTGAGACATTACACATATCGCCACTCTAAATTCAGCCCCTGAAGAATCGTCCGGAGTGTGAATTCGCGGTTCTAGATTCTCTGTGCCTGTGTCTTATTATACACAGCTAAAACACACACACACACACACACACACACACACACATACACACACACACACACACACACGAACACACACACACACACACGTAGAAAGAGAGAGAGAGAGAAAGGGAGGTTTAGACAAACTCGTAATGACATTCAACCTTCCAAACTATGCCAACATGTGGCTTTGGTATAGCATCGGCTTCGTTGTATTAATGCAATGCGTGCGCGCGCACGCACATATGCACGCACGCACGCACGCATATACACACACAAACAGATACACACAAACACATCCACACACACAAACGCAAAACCTGGTGAGACATTACACATATCGCCACTCTAAATTCAGCCCCTGAAGAATCGTCCGGAGTGTGAATTCGCGGTTCTAGATTCTCTGTGCCTGTGTCTTATTATACACAGCTAAAAAAAACACACACACACACACACACACACACATACACACACACACACACACACAACACACACACACACACACACACACGTAGAAAGAGAGAGAGAGAGAAAGGGAGGTTTAGACAAACTCGTAATGACATTCAACCTTCCAAACTATGCCAACAACTTCAAAACTGTCTCCGATTCTAAAAATAACAATAAAACAAAACCATTGTTCTTCCCCACCAGAGAGAGAGAGAGAAAAAGCCCATCCTCGCGCCCAACCAACAACCACAATTAGAAATCTACGTCAGTGTACTCTGATGACTGTGTTTAGACTCGGTTACAAGGCTTCTAAAAGAGAACAATTCTTGTTTAGACAGATGTTCCCGGATCGATGACAACAACGAGAACGGCAAGCAAAACTCTGGCGTCTGTTCCTTTCGTGAATCTTTTCAGAACGAAAACAATCGCCGGCGCCATGTTCTATGACGCCGCCGGCGTGCCCGATCCGTATTCGTACGCCGTGGCCGGGATGACCCAGCTGGCCAGCTGTGCGTGTTGGCCCAGCTGTTGATCGGCTTCGATTCGGGCGGTAATTCGCCGGTATTTATTCCAACTGGTGGCCATTGTTTGCCGAGAGTCGCTAATTTAAGTCGAAAGCCTCACGCCATTACACCTCGGCCGGTTTACAATGACGTCTTAATTAAGCCGCCGGCACTATTTTTCTCGCCGGCCCGCTCTAATCCGGGTATCGAATTGCGTGACCGGAAACGGAAATTTTGCCCATATCGAAACGCGCGCACGCCAGCATAAGCACCCGCACGCACAGACGAAAATGTGGAGAATTACTTAGACAGAGAGACAAACGTGTTTACTTCGCGCCGAAAGTGATGAGTTAAGAAAAAGCCCCGCAACGAACAAGTAAAGTTATCGCATACCGAGATAACCAATTTGATTTACATTGGCCGCCATGACACTTGGCTGACGTCACACAAGACGATGGCGATGGATAAAATACGTAACGGGACCGGAACCCGGGACACTAACAACTCAGCCAATAATTGTCGGCCATTGTTCGAAGGGTTCGTCCCCAACTGAAAATCGTCCCCGATAACCACATTAACACGCCTCGTATTCATAGCGGCTTCGTCCCGCGGCGGAAACGGTTTCCGGTGATTTATTTCCCCCGTTGGGGACGTCGGCTAAGCGGCCACCTAGCGGCGTGCGACACGCCATCGTCGCGTGACGTCATCGTCACGTGAGCCTCGACGCGCCGTAATTGTCGGCGGTTGGTCCAATCAGATGTTTTGATGAATGATCATAGTATGATGGCGTTATCTAATGTTACAGCCTCTTATCTAGAACACTACTCTACCGACTTATCAATGGCTGTCTATTAGCGATGGCGGGTTTTATCTAAATACCATTTAGGGCTGCGCTTTAGCGGAGTGAGGGAGGGGGGGGCCTATTGTATGAAAATGGGGTCAACATTTTTCGTCACTACTGATGTAACACGCTGCATACAGACGTAGACGAATAGCACAGGACGTACTCAGCTACAGTCCGGAATCCGGAGCGTGTTGACGAAAACTAAGTCGACCTCTAAAGGTCCTGATGTGGTTAAGTCGGTAAGAAGATCTACAGGTACGTCGTACACACAGGTGTACCCAGTAATAAGATTAATAACGTGTAACAAAGAACTATCAAAGTATTCAATGGATAAATTGTTTAGTAACGATATTAATAATAATAATAATAGTAACAGTAATTATTATTATTATTATAAAGCTTCACATACATACAAAGATAGAGATCTATTTTAATGCTGACGCGGACATCTCTCCCGTTAAGTATAGATCCATACGTCAATCCGTGTACATATATAGCAGTGGACAGGTGCACGCGCGCGCACACGCACACGCTAGCACCGTGCATACACTCCCGCCCACGGGCCCTATATAGGTCTAGTTAGTGTTAGAAGAAGAACACCGGAAGTTGTTTGATAAAAGCCCATTTATCATGACGTCATAATATGTGTGCGCTTTGACAAATGACGGTAATTAAAACAGGTGACTGATGTGTGACGTGTTGAGGGATGATGATGATGTACTATCATCATCTTTTAATGATGATTAGCATCATGCATCTAAACATAGGTGTTTTCATCACCTATGTCCGGCATTGCGCATTATCGTATATGTGTGTGGGGGGGTATGTGGGTGTGTGTGTGTGTGCGCGCGCGCGCGCTAGTTATTTAGCAAAAAGTCTCAGTGGCCTAAGTGGTAACGAACCTCGTCCAAAACCCTTTAGCATCAAGCGAGTATATCCTATTCTAGTCATTTCTGAAGCCGGTTTCACATCTATTTATCTGAACATCTTCACGAACATCGTTTCAGCGGAGAATAAAAGGGTTTCATATTTCTTGGATAAACAATTACTATTAGATTTCTTATAATCACTGCCATTTATTGCCATCGTTTTCATAGCAAGCTTATACAGGCCTATTCTCGCGCCACCTGCCGGTACCGGTCCCCGACAATAGATATTCCCCTTTATAGAACAATTTCCGCACAAAACAACTCTCCGTGAAAGTTAATTTGCGTCTGATTTTACGTCAGCGAAGAATGGCTTTGTGTTTATTAGAGAATAACTGATCGATTTCGTTTGTAATTCGAAGCCGATTCCCATTCTTAAAAAAAGTATCCCGACAAACCAGCGCCATTGTTGATATTTCGTCACGAAAGGTCGTCATTTGTCGGTGGCTCCCCTTTTCGGCGTAAGACATCTGACGACAGGTGGCTCCCCCAAGTGGTTCAGTGGAACTACAATGATAAGTTATTCGATTTCAGTTGGTCTTTGATCCGGTATCGTCGTCATATATCACCGTTACCACTACCACCATCATCATCATCATCATCATTATCATCAGCATCATCATCATCACAGGGTCAAATTGAGACTCAAGACTAGTAAGCACATATACGTCGGTATGATGTAGACTCGAGACGGCCATTACGTGGTCGCGTGACTATATTGTATAGGTTCAAAGTCTTACTGAGTAGCGCTGGCCACCTGTTATCACGCCTGCTACTAAGCGCAGCTGTTACCGGAGCTGTTATCTATCCGATATCGACTCTATCTCTGGTCATTTTCGTGCCGACGGAAGACCGATAACAGGAGCAACAATATATATATATATATATATATATATATATATATATATATTTCTGTTGATTTTCTCGGAAGACCAGCACATTCGTAAAGCGTTCATCTGATGCATTTGGTCGTGGAGTCGAATCCCAGTGTTGTTTGTTTTCTGGCACTTTTCATCCTCCAATAAAAAACTTCGACCCGATCACATGATTTCTCCGGTCAAAGACTAAAACGATATTCAATATAATCATCATCATCTTCATCATCAGCATCATCATTGATCTGTGGCTACACATAATTTCAACCAATTCCGCTTTCGTCTTCACTTAAAACAGAGTTCTATCCGAACATCTCCGACCAGGTTCTTTAACATTACCTTTTAATAAATGAGACGAGGAAATGCCCTCTGACCTGGCTCTGAACGATTTTTGAGCTCCGAACAGGAACCGAACTCGTACGGCTCGATTCAAATATCACACGGTTTTTTTTATCCCTGGAGGGTGTAACTTTTTACCGTCAGAAGTTATTCTCTTATTGTCACGGCAGAGGTGTTTGTATAGGAGACAACTTGGACGAAGATCAACGGATTTATTTATAATACTAATAATAATGCCTTCATTGTCGGTGACATGATACAATCGAGGCATTCGTCACGTCTGCTTTGTTTCTGGGGGACATTTTCATAACAGTGGATTATTGGTTACGATCTATTTTCTCGGATACGATTAAACATTTTTTTAGGCAAACAATCTTTCTGTAAACCAAAAATAGCTCGCCACACGTCACCGGAGAACGGGCTAGAAATGTGCGCTATCCTCTCTGGTTTTTATTTCATTTGAGAAATGAACTTCTTTTTGTGGGATTAATACTGACCAGAGGTAATTAAAGCAGTTTTATCGGAACGAGTGACGAATGGCTTCGGGACGACTTAGCGTAATTACGACGATTCGCCGGGCCGAACTAGCCTGCCGTCGGCCGTATGGATTCGGCCATGTTGGAGGCGCGCAGTTATGAGCCAAAATGTCGCCGCCCAGTTAACACCGAGAGGGAAATTGGAAGTATAAATTAGGAAATATTTACTACTTTCGCTAACCTTGGATGACCAATATCTAAAATCTAATTAACTTATAAGCGATGAATCAATTGGTTTCGGTGGTTCGCCCGTGTAAAGAACCTGTCCCCATTCGTTCCCTGTTACATATAAATATATCAGCTCACTTATATTGATGAGGCATTTTGCATAATTCTCGGAATGGGGGAAGCCGGACCTATGAGTATTCCCGCCAGGTGGCGCCAACTTGGAGGCATTCAATCGTGCACCGATACGTGTTGACGAAGGCCCGGGGCGTCCGAACTCCGCAATAACTATAATTAATAATGCCTGGCCTAATCAAGATGTCCGGATGAAGGCAATTATCGTCCGTTAGAGGGACTCGGTGAATTGTGAAACATCGATCTTGTCAAGATTGCCTATCGCTGACGTCAGCAATATGGCGGCTAGAGGAGGCAATCAGCGAAAATGTGGCAATATTTCAAGGAGAAATTATGACGGTCACCTTTCGGTGTCCGGGAAAAGGGGCGATCACAAATCAGTGTCATAATGAAGATGATTGTCAAATAGATAATAAATCACTGAAGATGACATTTTTCCTGTCAGTGAATATCTTGACAAAAATACCCCGCTAACATCTTAAGACAATAATAATAATAATAATAATAATAATAATAATAATTTAAATGTCATACAGCTACTTTTATGTAAATGATAGGCTGAATGGGCCGTGAAACCCCGAAAGATAGTGAAGCGATGTGAAAGATGAAACACCCCTCTGCCAGATCCTGACCGCGGTTTGAACCCGGGGGCTATAGATCTGTGGCCATCCGCGCTACCAGTTAGCCCATCGATGATCCTAATACCACAAATAATAACTATTGAATAAAGTGTCCTTTCTATAAAGAGCCATCCATTGACAATTTACCTTGAATCTTATTATGTCTATCTGTAATTTTTGAAGGATGTGACATAATATTTAATCGCAGAAACAACATGGCGATTCCTCGGAAGAGAATTAAACATATTTTCGGGGGGGGGTAGTGGTGCTGTACTTCTAATGTTTCCTTTGATAACCAATCTTTATCACTAAATGAACCCTGGTACATCAGCGACTTAATCTTTATGTGATTTGTGTCATCAAGGAGAGACACTTATAGTAGCATCTCGTTGGATGGTGAGAGATCATCCTTGTCATATTATCGTGATAACGTCAGTAATTAGCTTGTTTTATCTCGGCGTTACTCTCACCTAGAATGAGCGCCTTAGCGCAAACGATCCGCTCAGGACGACAGTTTGCAGTGATTGATGAAACACCTCGCAGACGTAGCCAACAATCGGATTCGACCTCACTAGTCGGGGTTCTGCAGCGGTATAATGCACTCGCCACCAGTTGCGACAGGATGGAACCGTTCACAAATCACAAAGATTATATATATATATATATATATATATATATATATATATATATATATTATGACCACATCACTTGTAGCCAATAGTGTTTGTGTATCACATATTTCAATGTTGACCAGATTGATGACCAAATTACCTGTAGGTTGTTAATCTTGCTCATCAACTAACAAAGCATCCCGAGATCACTATCTGAGGTCGGTATCAGTACCAAATGTCTCATACGGCGTATAGTATGGGAACCTCTATAAATCTCCCCCCACACCCGCATTATCTTCATCAAATCTAAGACACTCGTTAGCTTCGAGTGGAAGATTAAAGATGACCTCCCGGTGATCATTTCAAACTCGGATCGGAACATTGTCGTATCCGGAAGTGGAAATGGATTATTTATCTTTTGAAACGTCCCGATCCATGATATCGACATTTTAAGCACCTTACCGTAATCCTTGGTCCGGATTTAGAACATTGTCTCTCCGGATGATGTTCACCTTGAAATCTTTACAAAAACAGAAGACGGGTAATCTGTCGTTTGTCAACATCGTAACTCGACGAAATGTCGTAGAAAAGGGGAAAACCGACAACGGAATCCAATAAACGATTATTTTGTTTGTAATCGTAGAACGGAGTAAAGAATGCTTGTACGGAATAGGATCCCTACTACGATCGGGACATAAAAAGATCCGTATAAAACTGCTATACTACATTGAGGTTATGATGAGTGTTCGGCGAAATTGAGTAAAGTCCATGTAGATGTTGGTAAGTATGTCTGCTTCGAATGGAATGTTTCAGCAATAAGCGAAGAACCTAATTATATATATATATATATATATATATATATATATATATATATTTTTTTTGGTATAATTTGTCGCTGAATCCTCTTTGAGTCAGCGTTTTTCTGCTGCTAAAACGTACACATAAACATAAATACAAACACACTCTCGTGTTTGTGTGTGCGTGCGTGCGTGTGTATTTATATATATGTATATCTTGGTATTACATTATATAAAACGAGTGTGACATTAAATGGAATCCAACACCGCCCCAAAAAAAACCCCAAAACTAACAATAGCTCACCATATCCCGAAAGTCAAAAAGCCCTTCAATGGCGTCAGAAGAAGACTTAACGATGAAGCACTTACCTGCGATCAACTTGTACTCGCGGCCGGTAGGACTTCTAACCTGAGTTCGATAGATATAGATGTAGATATTGTAGACAAGCAACAGACAAACTGAACGCTGACCACTTCTAGGTACTCTTATGATCTCTGACCAGATCGTTCCCAGCATGCATCTGTCGACGGAGGCCTCTGATTGGCTGTTTTCAGTAACAAGATGTCGGCGTTTCCGGTCGGCGCTCGGTGATAACTTTACGAGTGGCTGGCCGAGCCGTTATATAGCGAGCTGTCTGTCACGTGGTTGGTCTGTTGCTGGCGCCCGAGGTGGGTGGGAGTGGGGGGGGGGTGGACGGGTGCGGTTATGGGGACCATGGACGGACAGACAGACAGACACCCACCCACTCAGAAGCATGCACACACACGCACCCACACACACACACACACACACATACAAAGAGAGAGAGAGAGAGAGAGAGAGAGAGAGAGTTTAAATGAAGACGGGTGGCCATCAAATGGGGGGGGGGGCTTGGCTAAAACCGACCGGCATTCGATTCCTCTGCGGATCCGCCCCCGTGAACCCAAAATATGGCTAACTCGGGAACAACGTCTACAACAGAGAGAAGATCCGGATGGCAAGATAGTGTAACAATTCGGACCATCTCAGTGATATCCTGATGACACCTGTATCCAGGTATGTCAGACATCATCATATAACCTTCCTCGTAATTTCGTATTTTCCGAAATATCGAAATGTAAACCGCCGAACCGCGTCTTACCAAAATATTGATAATCGAATCCTGAGTACTGGATCATGTCTCCAGGATGCTTCCATCTATTCCCCCCCCCCGCCCGGTTACAGACTTGAGACCCAGCACAGTGGAATGACCTAATAACGCTCTCGTTTTCATAGACCTGTTTGTTTGTTTATTTAGTTTGTTTGTTTGTTCATTTGTTTGTTTATTTATTTGTTTGTTTATGTATGTGTTTGTTTATTTTTTGTTTGTTTGTTTATTTATTTGTTTGTTTATTTGTTTGTTAATGTGTTTGTTTATTTGTTTGTTTGCTTATTTATTTGTTTGTTTATTTGTTTGTTAATGTGTTTGTTTATTTGTTTGTTTGCTTGTTAATTTGTTTGTATTAATAAAATTTGATATAACTCGATTTTCTCATCATATTTGGCAATGTATGCGCTACCGGATGTCATTAAGTAAACGTTTAGAGCCAGATCTAAATACTATTGGCAAATACGAGCGTGTATACTCCTTCTGGATCACTCTCCTTCTGGATCGGACTCAGAGCTGAAGGAGGGGGTGAGTTTTAGGAGAGTGCTGAGCGAGATAATCTGTAGTTATTTCCGGAAATCCCGTGCTACCAACTTCTCAATAACCGGAAAGTGTGTCGTTGTTTTACGTCGGTTGTTTTTGCTGAGCTGTTGTTTTCCCCGTAGTCCATCAGCTGTTTTCTTCAGCGTCACGTTCACAACGATGATCACGTGGTATGTATGGGCCAGTCGGTCGTGACGTCACATCTCTAACGATAAAGTGATAAACCGAGCGAGGATTTGGCGACCAGAAAAATGATAAGGCCGTGATGTGTGATGATGAATACAATCCTTCACCACCATCATCATCATCACCAGCTTTACCATCATCAGCTTCATTATCATCGTCATCATCATTATCATCAGCTTCACCACTACCACCACCACCACCATCATCATCATCACCAGCTTTACCATCATCAGCTTCATTATCATCGTCATCATCAATATCATCAGCTTCACCACCACCATCACCGCCATCAAAATAATAATAATAATAATAATAATCATCATTATCATCTGTTTCACCATCATCAACTATACCATCACCGTGATCATGATCACAATCATGCGCATCACGATCATGATAATGATCAACATAAAATCGACAACTATTTTGGGAACAAGACCTTCCTCATCGGTTTGTCTGTATCTGATGTTGAGACGTAATGGCTCAGTGATAAAATGCTGAACAAGAAAACTAGAGTTCGGTAGTTCGAACCACGTCAACCCTCCCCACCAAAAAACCCACTGGATGCTCCCCAGTCAGTTAGTGTAGCTGCCGTTTTGTATAGCTTCTGCTAAAACAGGGCAAAGGAGGGTGTCTGCGTGGCCTAACTGGTAGCGCGGTTGGCCAAAGACATCTAGCACCTGGGTTTGAAACCCCAGTCTCGCTGTGTCTGACGGGTGTTTTATTATCGTTTAGTTCGCCTCATTACCTCGGAGGCACGCTCGGATATAATGCGCGATGAATCATTCGATAACAACCACGTGCCGGCTGACTCAAGAAATGTTCAGATCCGAGTTGTGTGTTGTGTGTGTGTGGGGGGGGGGGAGTGGGTTCGGTTTAGCGTAAACTTGTCGCCATAGGAACACTTTATATTCAAGAGCTTCTTCATAAACCAAACGCCTTCTACGTTCCTTTTCTAGCCATCGTTCATCGAAAGTGTAGCTAACTTTATTGTAAAAAAATGACAACCAGGCCTTTATTTATGCCTGGTCGCTGTCCTCGTTTTCGTATTGTCCCACTCGCGATTCCGTAATACGCCCATCAAACTAATTCGCATTATTTGTGCATGTAGCAGTTTACGATAACTGTTTTCTGTCGGTTATGGCGCATCTTCTACGTGCGTTTGTTTGTTGTTTGCTTATTTATTTATACGTTTATTTACGGTTTTAAGATGTGAATAAGATAACGCTCTACTGGGAATGGACGACACTGTTGGCGCATGCGTAGTCGGAAACAGCACTCTGATGGGGCCGGTTCTCGTCTAGGAGCTGAAAACTGTTAATTGTTATTATTATCCAGTAAATTGATGATGATGATGATGATGATGATGATTGATGTTTTACGGTCACTTTTGTGCACATGGTAGGCTAAATGGGCCGAGCGACCTCCAAAGGTAATGAAGCAGGGTCAAAGATGAAAAGTGGTCTGTGGTCCAACATGCTACCGTTAGACTACGGAGGTGCCCTTAAGCCAGTATATTGACAATAGTAGGTACATATTAATAGGTACATAATTAATACTTTTATCTGACAAACTGTACAATAACTGGAAGATTTAATTCCTTTTTATTATTTGTGCCATACTTGCTTTAAATCGGATTAAAGATAATCGTGAATCCTCCGGAAGGATTCCTGATGAACAATTTACAAAAACACCATTTCCTTATCTATAATTACAACGGAAATCTAACTCGCCGAACACCAGATGGCTTAAAGTTTTCAGGATAAAAACCTTTTGACGAGTAACACCAGAACTTGGCTATTTAATCGTCCCAAGTTACCAATCGACGACACATTTAGCCAATTATCGTCCATAAATTTAGAAATGTGTCGAGAAATGAACAAAGTTTCTGAACTGACTTCCGCTACAACGTTTCCATCATCGGGCATTTTGCACAGACTGGTTACGGTTAAGCGTGACAGCTGCCAAAAGTATAGTTTGTCGAGTTTCCCCCAGATGTCGGGCTTGTCGCGAATATTACCGATTAGATGTGTTTAAAAAGCGGACAACACGGAGTATGGTAGCGGTTCTGAGACGGAATTAATATTCGATAGTTTTCAGTATTTTAGTGGTTTGGGGAAAGTGGGTGTGAGCACGTGCATGTGTTTTTTACCGGTATGTGCGTGTTTGTATGTGCATGTATGTTTGTTTATGAGAATGTTTGGATGGACGTGTTTGTATAGGTACCAGTGTAAATGCATGATTTTTGTAATTGAGTGAGTGAGTGAACAAGTGATTAATTGATTGATTGAGTGTGTGAGTGAGTAAATGAGTGAGTCTGTATCTCTGATTGAGCCTTCTTTAGTGTCTGTCTGTCCGGCTATTTGAATATTTATCCACTTATTAATTATCTATATATCTATTTGAGCCACTTAGTGTATGCATACATTCCCTTGTATGACCTCCTCCCCACCTATTCTACACGATGTCAGCCATAATGTCAACATACCCGGCTGTCAATCAAATCCAACATCTCTCTCGATCTCTGACGTAATGGCGGCGACAGATAATACCCACTCAACCTGCATTCACTCTAATCAATATCCACAATTACCTGTAATATGTCAATAGAAAAATTCAATCTGCTAATGACAGCTTACGACATCTATCATCATATATTGGCCATTCATCACTGTCGCCGGGTATGTTAATCGTATTGTGACGTCACACAGGTCAGTATATTCCTACGCCCCACCAGTCTGAGGCATACGTCCGCCGAGAAACGTAGACCGTAATCCGACAAACAGGATTATATGATTGGCAGCTGTCTATGGCTATAGATTAAAACGTCATATTATCTCTCCTGGTAATTCTATTTAGGAATATGACAGGCAAAGATATTTGAAAAAGTTTTCTTTTTAGGTAAGAATCGCTCAAGCGACGCCACATATAAAACAAGTTGTCGGTGAGTATCAAAATATGGCTACTTCTGTGAACTAGTTAGGATAAACGGCCCGAACAATTTCTAAAAATAATCAAATGAATTGCGAGATGAAACACCCAATAGGCCGGACAGAATTAGAACCCGAGTGCTGGGGGTTGTTTTCAAAAGCGCAAACATTCGGCCATGAAAAGTTCCTGCTAGAAACAAAAAGGTGTTCGGTTCTAAACCACTGATTGGCTGTTAGTCTTCAATCTGTCGATCAAAGAATACTTGGTTATATCGGAAAGATTAATGTAGATAAAAAACAAACTGAACAACTGACTAGTGGATTAACGTATACTCCAAGACGTGTTGATATAGATGCCAGATCGTATTGGTTCATATCGTGAGGGATTCCGAACGAACAAGGTTCGTGGTTCTAAGATTACCGCCATTGTCATTAAGTTAGCGGGGGATAGTTACAATAAGAACTTAAAATTAACATCGATGAATACAATAGACGATTGGTTTGTTGGTGCAACTTTGGCGATTGTCCCTCAAAAGATAGATATTACTGAAATTCGAAATCCAACCCGGTATTTTGAAACGTAGCATCCCACCCACTGTGTAGTTAGATGGATTTGGCTTCGTAAGTCACTGTCATACCCCACAGGGAAGTTTAAGATCGTCAAATCCCCCCCCCCCCCGACATTATGTCCTATGTTAATGTTATTGACATACGACAAAATGCAGAAACGCAGGACAAATGTAGAAGTAGGGAAGCTACTGAGGCGAGAACAAATTACCCAAATAAATTATGCCCATAAATGAAGAAACAAAAAAACAATACGAGAACATCAAAAAACGCACTCGATATACTTCGATCATTGCAAATTCGTGCAAAATACAACTAAAATGTTATGAACTGACTCGGTACCGTTAATTCCAATGTACGTTCAGTTCGGTACAGTTGGGTATGTGCTAAAATACGGAAAAAGAAGCATCGATGAGAGAGAGAGAGAGAGAGAGAGAGAGAGAGAGAGAGATAGAAGCACTGGCACAGAATATTGAATCTATACACCCACAAAACTTAAATATTAACCTTTTAATCTATAGATAACCTCGTGCATACGTAAATGAGCAACTTTACATTATTGACTATATTTAGTTGCAGGTACACGTAAGATATATATCTGATTTGATACGACATATTATAACAAACAACAACCCCCCCCCCTTGTGATCTAAAGAACACTGCGCTTATTTAAAACTTTCTCGCCGCAAAAGCTTCCCTCGCCCTAATGTCAGATTCTAATATTACACTGGTCACATTGTTTTTTATGCACTTTCGCCAGCTTAATTTATGAAATGGTTAATAAAATAACTCGAACTGCCCATAGTTATAGAAAACCCTAACTGTTGAACGATAACTCGAACTTGGTAACTCATTTCCCATCTCGTTTTCAACGGGCCGTGTTATACGAAGCTAGCGCTAGTCGAGTGGCCGTGTTCTCGTACTCTTGCCGCAACGAACCTATCGCGAGAGTTGTCGTCGTGGCGACGAAAGACGCCACTCAGGATGGCGGCCGAACTACTCGACGGTCGTCCCGTCCACTGGGCGGATAAAGCTGGAAAATGTGGCCGCAATGACCAGAAACAGAGTGACTTTAGAGAGGTTACAGTCTGTTTCTGGGCCGAAGAGTACCGATGTCGCTCAACTGGAGGGAGGGATATCGGGAAAATATTGCCTCGTCTAATTTATGGAGACGAATATAACTTGAGAAACGAAGAAAAAACACAATGGCGACCACTGTTGATTTATTTGTTTATATTTGTTTACGAGTGGATGCTTAAAATATCTTGCATAGAGTGATAAAAAGTGTATATTTATCAATTATCTACAATACATTTGTATCTCTGGTTTGTGAGTATATCACATCTCCAAAATCTATTCGTGCATCCAGCCGCTAGATCCATGACTGCAATTCTTTTACAGTATTCGCGCACGCACGCATGCACCCATGTATGAACGTTCGCGTATACAGAAAACGTATACAAACACATGCATGCACGCACGCATGCACACGCACGCACCAGCACGCACGCACACACGTGCATATATATATATATATATATGTGTGTGTGTGTGTGTGTGTGTGTGTGTGTGTGTGTGTGGAGAGTGGGTGAGAAAGTGAGTGAGTGAGTGAATGAGTGAGTGATTGTCACCTCATTTGTATAGTTTCTTACGATACAGATGAGGAAATAGCGGATTAAATTTTAAATCCTGAACTCACTGATGGATTGTATGTGAAGGCGGGGGAGGGGTTATGTCGCCCAGACATCTAAGGGTTACAGCAGCAATCCAGAATCGGAATTTATTTATCAAAGGAAAGCTTACTGCAGACAAAATACACGTGAGATGACCTGTTATTTTGTATTTGGCGAATTATGAATAAACGACAATTATATTGATGAGTCACTGCTATCTTTAGGTAATTAAAAATATGGGTAATATAAAACATTATTAGGAATTATAACATAAGATTTTTGTCAGAAGTTTAACAAGAATATCTTGCTCAGAAACTTTATTAGGCAATATAATATAATATAATATAACATAATATAATATAACATAATATAAAGTAATATAATATAATATAATATAATATAAAGTAATATAATATAATATACCATAATATAATATAATATAAAGTAATATAATATAATATACCATAATATAATATAATATAAAGTAATATAATATAAAGTAATATAATATAATATAACATAACATAACATAACATAACATAATATAATATAATATAATATAATATAATATAATATAATATAATATAATATAATATAATATAATATGTATCTCAGCAAGTTTGTGTTTATAATATTAAAGGTCTCGGAAACAATTGACCTTTTTACTGCAGAAGTACTTGCTTGTGTCATAATAATAGTTTACACACTTTTCCTTCCAATAATTAGACCAATTGAAATAGTACCCGTTATTTAGTCACGACTCAGCAGTTGTGACGTCACAACCGGACTGTTTTTTTATCACATCAATGTACGGCTCCTATATTTGTTATAGGAGATGGACGTATCATATTGACGTTTACGGGTATACCGTAGGGACGTCGTCATTGTTCAAAATAAGTTTCTTCGTCAAACCCATGCCATACTTGCATTTTGTTGTGATAACTGCCACCAACAAAATGTTCAGTATATATGCATGATGTGCTGGTGGTCCACTATTTATCTCGTGTTCGTTAAACAAAATGCGTCCTAGCCGCCCTCATTTTGTTTTAAGATGGTGTTCGAAATTCATGAAGGGAAACTTTACTGTATAATCAAATATTGCCGCATCCGCATACATCATAGGGCCAAGCTATATATCGCAATGATCTTATAAACTCCTATGCATCTACATATACCGATCGTAAAACACAAAACACGATAATAGCAGTGATATCACCCCAATATACGCTATAAATAAAACCAATTCTACAACGAAACAAGTAGTGCTAGACCTGAATACGTGGTTATATTTGGCTGTTGTGACGTCACAAGCTCTATCGATCTATTCATTTTCACGCAAAAAAGGCGTCGTCTGCTACACGAGAGCGCTGTAATACCCTGGGATCACTGTTAAGGAAAATAATCACGGATTCTGTATAATAATGTAAAATGCTAAAATTAGATCGGAATGAAAGCAATTTAGAAAATTCAGATCTTCGAGACCTTTAAGTATTCATATACGCCTGTGGGTATAAGAAAAGTTATAATAATATCTCAATGTCTGAAACATAACTATGAATTTGATTATGTATAAGTTATTTATCTGGGAGATATATTTATATGTAAAGTCAACATAGGCTAGACGTCATGTAGAATTTATTATCCTGAATTATATTTTGATCTGTAAAGATTTTAGGGAATTTAATTTCTTAATTTATTTTATTTATTTATTTAGTTATATTAATTTTTTAAAGTTTGAACTCAATTTGTTTTAAACTCGTAAATATCCAAACGGGAATGATCGTTTCGCCTAAAAAATATATACAGTCATGTGTAATTGAATAAAACAAATTCCAAAACATTGTCCGAGTGAAGTAGAGCGGATTATTCAACTTGAAAGAGACATCTGTCTGCTTTTAAATATCCTCGTGTATACATTCGAAGGCTCTCTTCATATCAGAATTCAAATGTGCATCTGAAGTTATGACATGACTTCATGACTTTATCTTTTAGGGCGACTGCAATAAGACATTAAAACGCTCGATGGACACTGTCATTATTCGTGACTTTTGATGTTTCATTCATTAACAGATATATATTGTTCTACCTAAGAGCACATGGGCGATGTGTCGTTGGGTAAACCATCACCGAGACTACACGAAACACCGACCAACTCACGTGAACAACGTGTGTATGACGTCATATACAGATATTATAGGCCAAGCGATAACCGTTAATAGATCAGAGTTACTTCTGACCTGCTAATGGACATTTGTTATACATCAAATTTGTTTACGTTTAAAAAAATTATTATATTTTGAGTAAGGTGGTTAGTTATTATATTTTGGTTTAACCTATAATATATTTAATTATCATATTTTTTTAAGGTAATATATATATATATGACTTGCCCTGGTAGTTATCACTTTAATTTGATGTTTGTTTGTTTGTTTTGTTTGTTTGTTTGTTTGTTTGTTTGTTATAACCAAACTGAGAACCAATGATTAAGGCAATAGGGTTTTGTCTTTTAGTCTTACTTAACGTCGGACTATAAGATAAAGAAGTATTTAAAATGTGATAAAAACATTGAAAATTGACATTCAGGTATGTTATTAAATGTAAGGTGAATAAACTTTTTTTAATAAATCATGTAATTTAATCAAACGCGAGATCCATATTAAGTAAGAATATCATTTTCGGGATTTTATTGTAATAATGAAAGAAATATTTTAAAAGATCAACAAAGATGAAGATTCTAATAGAAAAAATAGCAACACCTTTATTTTACATTAAGACCCCATTTTTGGATATCAACCAAAATTGTACATTCTTTGGTTTAATGTCAGTATTATCACAATTTGATACTTCTTTTTGATATCAATATAACGTGATACGCTGAAGTTAGCAGTACGTCACCAATATCACATATTTTGTAACATCAACGGTGAGTCAGTAAAATGGTCAATTGTGGCACTTGTGACTTATTCTTCCAAGTTCATCCCCAAACACACAGACTTGGTACGAGTGTGGGCGCTAGAAGAGCTTGAACCTCAAATAAAGGCTGCTTACTTAATATGTTTGCTAAGAGTTGTCATGCTGGCTCGCCAGGTGCCATATCGACTACAGCCATAAACATTTGAGGGCGACTCCGTGGTCTAGTTGGTAGCTCGTTGGACCACAGATCATTGCCACCTGAGTTCCCATCTTGGCATGTTTCTGAAGGGTGTTTCATCTTTGACTTCGCTTCATTACCTTTGGAGGTCGCTCGGCCGCCCATTTAGCCTACCATGTGCTTATTTAGAACATTTATTATTATCCGATGATTCTAGTAATTTCTCGTAATATCTAATATTTTTACTTTGCTCCAAGTAACATTAATGAGCTAGAAATGACGTTGATGACGACCACGTGCTATCTCTGGGACACTTCTCACAGCCTTTTAAAGATGCTATCTCAAAACGCAATCTTCTCGTGATGATTACATACCTAACTAAACTCTCTTGATATATATATATATATATATATATATATATATATATATATATATATATATATATACGAACACATAGGGCGCTTCCGTGGTCTACGTGGTAGCGCGTTGGATCACAAATCACTAGCACGTGAATTCGAATCTCGGCGTGGGCATATCTGAAGGGTGTTTCATATTTGACTTCGCTTCATTACCTTTGGATGTCGCTCGGCCCATTTAGCCTAACATGTTAATGTTGTTAATAACATAGGACAAAATACAGGAAGGCTAGCATAGCACGTGAATAGCAGTGTGTGTGGGGGGGGGAGGTATGCGTGTGCGAGGGTGCTGTATGTACTTTTCCGCAACTTTTTTTAGGTCCTCAGAGTGATTCTGAGATGCTTCAGACATTCAGAACGCAGAACTTCACAAGAACATAAAAAGCTCATTCGATATACTTCGGTCATTGCAAATTCGTGCAAAATACAACTAAAATGTTATGAACTGACTCGGTACCGTTAATTCCAGTGTACGTTCAGTTCGGTACAGTTGGGTATGTGCTAAAATACGGAAAAATAGGCATCGATGTTTGTTGAATGTTCCTCGGACATTTAAACCGACGTTATATTGACAATCGTCGGACTGGCAACGTCAGACACGTTTGACGTGTCTGACGTTTTTCGGTAACACTGTCATTATACGAATACAGACCCCCCCCACACACACACACAGAGAGAGAGAGAGAGAGGAGAGAGAGAGAGTTTAAATTTCCACCGATTGCGCTCTGTACGGAGGAACAGTACACGCCGACACATCAAGAAGGCCATCTTCCAAATGATCTTATCTGTTGGTAAATATTTCTGCTCAATCCATCAGTACATCAAGTATTTTAACGATTGATGATATATATATAGACACCGTGTGTGAAGACCATCTTACGGTGTCACTCAGCAGTCGTCATGCTACATATTGAACCGTTGTTCGTGTCACAAAGTGTGTATCAGTTCGTATCATTGCCATAAAGCTAACCTTCAGAGCCACAACACGCCACTTTCACGTCTCCCGTTGTTCGGCTCAATTTTCACAGTTGGATACCACAAAGTAATAGTGCTTACATTACTCCCAAAAACATTCGTGACAACATGACAAAAAGATGTTTTGTTCTTTTGTTCGATTTGTCAGTATTTTAATACCTGGTTTAAAATAGGTTTTTTGGTAACAAAATCCAATAGTATAATGTTTATACAGATTGGAGTGTTCTTGTCGTGTGTATATATTTGAATATTATGTGAAAGATCCATGATTTAATAAAATCACTCGAATTATTTCCGGTTTTTTAATCCTCAATGGATCCTGATGTTACGTGATCGTAACTAGAAAAATATTAGAAATAATATATACATAATAGTTTTTAACACTGAAAATGGAATTAAAATATATTCTGAAGCACATCACATAAACAAATTTTATTTAAACCTGGCTTATAGATAATATAAAAAGACTAATTGAAATAAGTGGGCTTTAAGAACATTACAGAACTATTTATATGTCCAATTTAATAGTTTTGTTACGATTGTATTAATTCTCCTAAAATATGTTCTACCATCTACTGGATTATGAAGCTTTCTTCCAGTTGTGTTTGATCAAGTTGATATAGAGATTAATCATGACGCATGCGCAGTGCACGCCCCTGGTGTCTATTTTTAGTTGTGGGTCAGACGGTGATGCTTTCGGCTTTGATTAACGTATTCGCATACAAGGCGATCTGACACGATTTGATTAACTCTTCGATTTTCTCTATAAATTCATCACGTCAGCGAAATCAGCACACATATACGCACGCACGCACGCACACACACACACACACACATACGTATACACACACATGTTGTTGCATAAATACAATATTCAATCACTTTTGTTTGTCAGATTGTTTGCCGAATTCTACAGCTCCAACAAATCGTGGCTACTCCCGATGTGTGTTGACTGGAAGATAAAATTAATTATTTATTGGCAAGGTCTAAGGATAAAATTGCTGGATTTAATATCATGTATTAGTATCGTAATTTCTATGTCTATTGGTATTTGGGCGATAATTAGTGGAAAATAGCTTCGCTTCGTATTTTGGTGAGCATATCGTTTTATATTATTTTAATTTTAATATTTTTGTGACTTCAGAATCTAGTCGTGTAGTTTATATGAGAGGTCATAGGACGGAAGATGATTGTTCCAACAGCTGACTATTGGCACCAAGTTTATGTTTAATTCTTGCCAACGGGAATCAAAACAATATGTATATGTGTGTGTGTGTATATATATTTATCTATATATATATATATATATATATATAGTGTGTGTGTGTGTGTGTGTGTTGTGTGTGTGTGTGTGTGTGTGTGTGTGCGTGCGTGCGTGCGTGCGTGCGTGCGTGCGTGCGTGTATGCATGTATGTGTGTGTGTGTGTGTGTAAATATCAGTAAGATTTCTAAGTAAACAACCCGTACAGACTTTGGGGCCAATGGGAAGACAGCTTCGGCTACATTGGTCACCCAATTTCTTTATATGTAATATACTTGTAAAATTGCATTATGTATACGTCATTTGATATTGAAATTGGAAATAAATACTACTACTACTACTTCCTCTACTAGTGGCTTGAGATGAAGAGCGCTGATAGCGGACCGCAATCGTAGTTTTCCAGACTGCCACTAGATGTCGCACTAGTTTTGAATATCGTCTATTATCCAATGAAATTATTCCTTCATCCAAATGAATGGACATGGATGTGTATGCGGGAGGGGTGACTTTTAAAATGGCTAAAATGCCATTGAAGTGCCGATTCCCCGAACGGCCTTTACAAGAACAACATAAAAACATCTTAATTAGTTCATTAAAGATGTACCATAAATATAAAGTGGTAAGTAGTACACGGCGGTTTGTATCACTTACAATAAGCTTGTTACCAAAAAGCTCATAAATCACCCTATTTTCTCACTTGTCATTGGCTAATAATAGTCACGTGATTAGTTATTAAACGAGCGGTCAAGGCTGAATGCCATTGTGCAAGGAATGGAAATATGTTGTCCATCTTAATAGAAAACTAAGAAATAATCATCATAAGTTAACAACAAATGGGTTTATAATGAGAACACGGTGTAACATGTTGATATATAGCTCTGTATTAATGTATATTTTCAAAATTAATAGGACTCATTATATTGTAGATAATGTTAATGGCGAGTTAGTGAGGTAGTGTGTGAGTGAGTGAGTGATTGTTTTCCTTAGCAACGAGACAGGTCGCACCTGGTGTCGTTTATCCCTGAACGGTGGCATCCCTGAGAAATGAAGTGATACATCCCACCGAAATGACATGATAAAGCCGAAACTTCTGTGCGTGCGTGCGCGCGTGTACTTGTGAGCATGTGGACAAATGTTTTATAGCAACAATGAACGTTTATTTGTACGTGGGGTACGACGTATCCATACCGGGGTCCTACTAACATCTGTGGGTCTTGACACAGGGTGGATCCCCCCCCCCACACACACACACATTCACACAGCCATCAGATACCACACAAGTCTTTCTTATCTTTACAAAATGCCGCCATTCTGATACCTTCCTCGTTATCCTATCAGCTGCCCCATTCTTATAATATCGCTCACACCTGATGTAAATTAATCAACGATAACAAGCGACACCTGGCGTTATGAGGAAGTTGGTCGACATTTTGATAAAATATCTTATTTACTTCGCCTTTCGTGTCATAAACTTTGTCGACCATCTTGTTCCGCAGCCTCGCTCTCGTTCTGCGACAGCTATTTCGGCGGAACTCCATCTATAACAACTCGGTGCTGACATCTGGTGACTAGCATGTGTAACTATTCAGTAGATAGGCATAGAATATGTAAAGGGAATGTTGTTGATGTTGATATTCTTGTCTTTATTATTATTATTATTATTATTATTATTATTATTATTATTATTATTATTATTGCTGCTAATGATTACAGTCAAAGTTTCTGATTGACAATTCACATTTTATCAACTATTCCATTTCTTTGTAAAGACAGGACATTCGTTAGAGTGGTGCAGCAACAAGCACGAACTTCTTAGTTCGAATCCCATCTACCTGCTGCCACAGAAGCGTTCCTATTTGGTTGAGTGTACTGTCGACTGTATATATATAATTATTATAAAAGCAGTGGGATACTTGACAGTGTGTTTGTGCGCGCGCGTGCGTGTGTGTGTGTATGTGCGTGTATGCATGTACGTGCGTGCGTGTGTTGTATAATGAGCTCTGCTTGTAATACAAGTAGTTTGATTAATACAAATGTGCAATGAACTGGCACAACTTAAAAAAGAAGCGAACACATATACAAATAAAACACGCACAAACAATCAAATAGATGAACAAACACATAAACAAAAGTCGAGCCAGTATATATGTTACAGTTAATCTGTATAATCAGTAATATGTATATTTTCTGAAATTTCAGGTAATATGTATATTACCTGAAACTTTCAGCTAATCTATGTAATCTCAGTTAGCAATATACGTATTACCTGAATATTATACAGATTAACTGTAAAATATATTCTCAACCTAACTATAGGGATTCTTCCAGGTTTTGTTACTTAATTAAAGGCGCAAGACCGGAAGTTGACGTTATAAAATGTTGCGAAACCATCCCCTCAACCCTTTTAACCGCTAATTTAGAACAGAAACGTGCTGCACATAAACACGCGGTATTGCAAATTACGGCACATTTGCCAGTAAGCAACACACCGTCTGTTATATATTCTACTTGACCGAGCCGTGTCATATAATTATTTATGATTTTATGGCTATTAATAACCAAGACGGATATCGTCGAGCAAAACGAATTTAATATCAGAGCAGCGAGAATAATATTTCATTGTTGTCCGGCTTTCGTCCTAAGTAGGTCGGACGACGTGAACTGATGACGTATGAGATGACTGTGATCACGGGCTGGCTGGTCTATTCAATAAAACGACATCTTATTGAGTTAATATAATAAACTGTTCTGATCTCAGTCGCCGACCTGATATCTCACTGTTTATTGTCATATTACATTAAAGAGATAATTAAGTGTGTGTTTGTTTTATTTGTATATGTTAATTTTTTGTTTGTATTTCTGAGCACATGTATTCGTATTTGTTGGTCTTCATTTCATCTGCGGGCTGATTTCTGTATTACTGCGGCGACGTGCAATCAGATATAATATATTACACAACAATATACTATAACATATATATATGCTATATATCATACCATACCATATCATACCATATCATATCATATCATATCATATCATATCATATCATATCATATCATACCATATCATATCATATCATATCATATCATATCATATTATATCATATTATATCATATCATATCATATCATATTATAAGCGTGTTATAGTGGCCTTTAATAACATATACAGAACATTATTTGGTATTTTAAGGGGGAAGAGTATGTCTGCAATTTATGTCAATAATAATAATAATTCATTCGGGATGCGGGTTCACAAAATCGTTTATAGTTTTAAAACACGTTTAGCTGCTACTACCAATTTACTATGTGTATTATATATTTCACTGTATCATAATTCATATGTATATGTAATTTTATGTTCTGAAATAAATTGATTGAATTGAATATTATATTATATTATATTATATTATATTTTATCATATCATATCATATCATATCATATCATATCATATCATATTATATTAACCTATATTCAATTCCATCAAGCTGTATATTTGTTTTTTGTTTTCTATTTCTTTTTCTGTTTTCTTCCTATCTATCAATAGATCGCACAAAGTATTGTTTATCAATGTTCTAGTTTATCCTCTAATTATGTTTATTACGATTACGTTCTTCATAATCCGATGATCCCAACTAAATTCTACATTACAACAAAGGGCCATAATATCTAGACGACGATGGTGGGTCGGTTTAGAAGTTATTACGGAACATAAGAAGGTCGGCTAAACAAGGCTGCACTGTAGGATTTGGGATGCTTTGAAATTGCAGTGGTTAGAGTGTACTGTCTTGAAAACCTTCAGATCAAGGATCGAATTTCAGTGATAGCTGTATTTATTGGTTGATTGCTTTATAATTGCCCCCTCGGCTGATATATTCCAGGTGTGACAAGCTGCGAGATGAAACAACGTGATCACTCGCTGTTGGAGATCACTACGGAGATAGAATAGCGCGCAACCGACTATAAGAAAGATCCCAGGTTCGCTGCAGCACATGGGACGGTACCGATCTTTCTCGTTCCGATCTACGAGCTAGTTTATATTAATCTTTCAGTGTTTAGAACGACAGCCTGTCCAGCCGTTTTCGTGATTCTAAGCGGCCATGTTGTTATTTGAATGCGGGAACTGCCATTGTTTATGTCAGCGGGCGGACAATGGAACAGCCCCGGGACGACGTCGAAACGGCTATCTTATGGACGACGACATCGGATGATAAAGTTGACATGATGTTTGATATCCGTGTCGATTGTCTATAGTTTCGTATCATCTTCAGACGAAGGACAGTTCCATCCCCTGTCCCGTGTCGTCGTGATCTCGGAGAACTAATTAACCTCGCTTTGACGACGAAATAAATTTCCTCTTTAATTATCAATCTGACATTTAGCCGGTGACGATGTGGCACGTGTTTCGCCGATACCGGAAACGCGATGGCTGGGCCGATAGAGCGGATGGTTTGGAATGCGTTCGATCTCCGGTTCTAATTCAACCGGCTTCCCTGGAAGGGTGGTTAATTCGGGTAAGGCCGTCAATGGGTGGCATTGGTCGTGGGTTCGTGGGTTCGATTCCCGTTTGAAAGTAACAACTTTTAGACCAATTAAGCGATTTAATTATCAGTTTTCAAAAAGATGCTTCGTTTATCATCTTTAAAAGTTTATTATATGTTGAGTTGGTACGTTACATACCCTTTGAAGATATGAATCAACCTTGTAGTATCTAACCTTTAGGGATACCGAAACAATCTTTCCAAATTACGACCGCATAAGTGAAGGGGTGGAGCCGTTTTCAGGCAGCCCTAGGAACACAATATTTATTACTGATGATGATGATGATAATAATAATAATATATATTTATAATTTAGATATAATAGTATTCCCCAAAAGCAGGAGCTAGTCAAATGTGCCCGTGTAGTTTAATCTAAAATATTCTGTCATTAAAACACAATTAGACAAAAATCAACCGAAAACAAATAAATGATAAGAATGGATTACTGGGGTTTTTTTTTCAAGAGATGATTCACTCATTATGTTCTCAGTTAGCGTGATGTGTAATTAAAATAGAAGCATCTACACTAAACGTATCATCCGCCAATATAACTTGTCTCCATCCAAACTCGAATAAAATCAATTTAAAACACAAAATCATAATAAATTATAGTTTTGTAAATGTATACATAGTTTCTGTGGATTTCGGAGTTTTGGGGACATTTCATTGTGTTATCATTCGTATTATTTGTTGATTCTCGTGAAGATACGCGAGAATATGACTATTATTAAATAATTACCTGCCATCAAGCTTAGTCGCGATTCGTAGCCATATATAGTTTACGAGGTGGCGCTCCTAGGCGAGCACGCTTCCCCGTATTATCGCTCACCGACGGACTACAAACACGACAAGATCATTCGTCGCTGGAATAGCTACGACCACGACTGGGTACGTCATCGGCACGTGACAGTTTGGTGCCGACGTAATCGCAGCTGCTCGGCTCGCCTACGGGAGCGACTAGTGAACAAACAGCGATGTTTGACTAGGACAAGATGGCGGCAAGTCCGCGCATAAGGGAGAGGCCTTTGCCTTTCGCACATTTATGTCAAGTGTGGGTGGGCCGGGGGTAAACACGACAATAACACAACAAGTACCAAACGTGATAGAAATTTAATGTAATATGTCGTTTAGGGGTCTGTAAAGTTACGACTAAGATAAATGATTATGCGTCGGTTAGCAGAAATTATTTTTATTTATAAACTATAAAGTATTATATGTCGTGGAATTGGAATTGACCAAATGGAATTGAGTGGAATTGGAATTGAGAAAATGGAGTTGATCCCATCTCTGCTGGTGACTATATAATTAATTTATTTATCAATTCGCATTTTTTCTCGGGATTTTACAGCTACAACTCGTGAAGTAAAACTTGCGCGTATTGTTGACAAGGAGAATGTCAGAAACACGATGCTCGTATTGAAGACATTCCCACGATAAATAACGAATGAAGTGAATGAATAATAGGTACAAAGAGATGTACAAATATACGTGTAAAATAAACACGTGTATACGAATACCAAGGTTAGACTTTTATTAGAGGCTGAAACATCCCACAGAGACAGCTCTGAGTTTGAATCGCCCGATTAGGTGGATCTGTAGTGAATTCTAGGTGCACAAGTCGGGGTGGGAGAATTGAATCTTAGGATTACTTTTATCTTTCCGTCCGTATACGTCTGTCTGTCCATATGTTTGTTTTTCTGTCTGTCTGTCTGTCTTTCTTTACCTCTATCTGTCTCTCCCTCTCTTAGTGTATATGTCTGTTTGACTGTCTGTTTGACTGTCTATTTGTCTGTCTGTCTGTCGGTGTCTGTCTGTCTGTCTGTCTGTCTCTATGTATGTCTGTCTGTCTGTCTGTCTTTCTATCTGTCTGTCTTTCTATCTGTCTGTCTATCTGTTTGTACACATACCGGCTCATTAGTGTTATCAGATGTTCTATGTATGACAAAGAATCTCCTCTTCCCGCCAACAAAAGTACCAAAACTCGACATTGATTTATCGTCTGCTCGTCGACAGATTCGGAATCCTTTCTTAAGCAGATAATTAAAAGCATCTTTTGTCACAGCTAGAGGAAACAACGTGTCTCCTAGTGACATCTTCGCCATATCTAAACGGCTGACCTTCCTCCTGGAAGGTCATCTTCTCGGGAGTCCTTCCGATGCGCGATACCCTTCCGATGTATAATTTGTTGTGAAGTGTTAAATTTGGGACAAGAATTGTGGAATGTTAAGGGACTAAAGTACAACGGTCAGGGATGTTGCACCGGCGAGTTGATCTCTTCCCGCCCCACGTTTCTTTCAACACACACATACATACACACACACACACACACACACACACACACACACACACACACACATATATATATATATATATATATATATATATACGCGCGCGCGCACGCACACACATACACACACACACACAGAGATAAAGTACACATGGATGAATGGATGTATCTATTTACAACATGTTCCAGCATTTTATTGTTCCGACATTCAATCGTTCCGACATCATATCATTCCGACATCGTGTTATTCCGACAGCTCTCTATTCCGACACCCGGAGGTTCCGACTTATATACCACAACTTAGGTTGCATAAACTAGATTTTCAACCAATATATATATATATATATATATATATATTATATATATATATATATATATATATATATATATATATATATATATATAGTCAGAATCGGACATCGTTTATCCAACGAATACACCTTCCGTCAAATTATTGTCTGTGACGGGAAAATCGTGTTCCGCGTTCTGACTCTGACACTTCATTTCGCCAACAGAATGTGACATTTCAATGTAAAATAACCTCGATAATCCGACAACACGAAAATGTTGCCAAATATTTCCGCTGGATCAGTCATGCAAGACACACCGACATGTCGTCAGTGATGGTTACTTAACCCGCCCACACGCGATAATTGCTATATCGTAACCAATTATAATCGTCCTTGACTATACACACCGACACACGATGCTTCCATTGCCTGTGGCTATCTAATAGCCAATCATAATAATTCATGGCTAATTACAAAAACAAATGTGTGATATTTCCAATGAATTTCTTTATAATGTCTGTAATTAACAAACATAACAATTATCAATGGCTTCAATGCCATTCCGTACTATTGTTGTTGCAAATTGGTTTAAATACGGAGGTAAAAGTTACTTGCTATCAGAAATCAACACCAGATGGCTGTGTCCAATAGGTGACAGCCAGTGGTCTCTACCCCAAGACAAGATGCTTGCTGTCAGATTCACTTATATGGCTGTCGAAATAATAACAGAGCAGTGAGAAAGTCCAGTGAGAAGACTCCGTCGCGTTCATATTTCTGCTGCCCAGAAGTGTGACATCTGTCAACTAATTCCGCTGAACAGATCTTTATGTTGGATTTTTATTCTGGTCATTTATCATCATAATTATTGAAAATAAATAAATAAACCACGAGATTATAAGTGTCATTGTGGTTCCAATGGATGTTATATATTATTTTTGTTACCGGTACCTACAACGGCATGTCTTTACGATCTAAAATGTGTGACACAGACTACCGCTATGTCACGGACTCGATATTCCGACATTCTCGGTTATTAACGAATTCTGACTATATATATATATATATATATATATATATATATATATATATATATAAGAGAGAGAGAGAGAGAGAGAGAGAGAGTGCTAAGTTGATTGACTGTGACACACACTGAATGATGTGGACTGTCTACCTTCCAACTGTATCATATGTTTTGCATGTATCTACCACAATATGTATCTGAACTCGGGCATGACAACCCCCCCCCCAGCAACGGGAATACATGTTCCCTACTGCTTTAACTATATATTAATTAAATAAGATTTTTGTAGCAAATATATTGATCAGATATTTTAATCTAATCTATATCTACATATAATAAATAAACAGAAATATTATGTTAATAATTATTAAATAAATATATATATATATATATATATATATATATATATATATATATATATATATATATATATAAAACAATTAAAAAAATAAGCAAAAAAACACACACATATATATATATATATATATATTATTGGCATCTATATTTATTATGATGACTAAAACACATTAATTAATTTATCTGATTGCTCCCTCTCCCCCTTCCGTTATGTATTGTTAATTATTTCGTTAACTCGGTTATTTATGTGCTGTGTGGTCTCCGATAGGATGACGTCAGAGCACGTTGCCATTGACAACACATATATAATTGTTGACAACAAAGCCTATGAGACGTCTGGCGTCGGTATTTATGACGACATGACAATAATTTGACAGTTAATAACATATTTGTTGACGGCGACAAATATTTCTTGGTGTACGTGAATAAATACGAACCATCGTTAGTTAATAATGATGAACAAAAAGGTGTTGTGTAAATGTTAGTAGTAGTAATAATAATAGTAGTAGTAATAGTAGTAACAGTAGTGGTAGTAATAGAAATAGTAATAGTAGTAGTAGAGGTCATATTAGCAGTAGTAGTAGTAGTTATTGTTGCTGTAGTTGTAGTAGCGGCGGTGGTAGCAGTAGAATTATTATTATTATTATTATTATTATTATTATTATTATTATTATTATTTTTACAGCAACACAACAGCAAAATTAATAATAATAATAATGATAATATATCATATAACGCCTTATTCAACTTGAATTGCTCTAAGACGCTTTATATTTAAAACATTATTAAAGAAATTCGAAACTCAAATTATAGCACAAGCACATTTTATACACAAATAGACTAGTTTATATATTATAAATAGACTGTGGTCTTTTAGAAAATTTAAAAATATTTCTTTACTTGTTGCCAGTTTAATACAATATGGCAACTTATTCCTGTCTGGGAGTTGATGCTCGGAAATGTTTCTTCCCGTACATTGTCGTGTGTCTTTTTGGTACAGTAAAAATAATCCAGTTCAAAGGGCCAGCGGGCGCCGCCATTTTGAAGCTAGACAGAGATCGGAAGATACTGAATGTTGATGTCACTTGAACGCAGCAGTTTGACCGGAAGTCTGTAGGGCCCGTACAAAAGCATGTAAACAAGTTTGAGCAAAGAATTATTCCAGAAGAATACCCAATTAGCTTGTTAAAATTACGTCATGAATGACATACAACCATATCAGTTTGAGTCAGAAGGAACCTTAGAAGAGGAAGACGCATGCAGAAAAGTTATGCGTAAATCAGCAATAACATGTGTCTGTGCCGAGAAGAGAACGTCAACATTTGGGTATAAATTACGAAAAGTAGGAATTTGTGAATCGTTCATTTTGTGGGAATTATTATCAAAACAATAATCGAGATGTCTCCACTTAAAGAACCGGAATTTCTTTCGTTCCTTAAGCAATATTGGGAAAACAAATTTCACAATTCTGGTCACTGAATGACATGATGTTTAGCATCACTAATCTGGATACCCGAATGATCAGCTGTAGCCCGGAAACATACCACAGACCCCTCGAAATGTAAACTTAATCATCAAACACAGAGACGACGCAAATGGAAACAAGATTTGAACAAGACCACGTGATTCGCATCATCGAATTAAAACAAATCGTAAGGTATTCCGGGAAATGGAAAGAATCCACAAGCAAAAGACAACCTGGGAATAGAACAGTCTTGTGGGTCTTCATACAAGATTACTTCTACATTGTTATTTTCGTTTCTGTTAAGCGAAATATGGCCTAAGTGAGTATTTTACGACGATTTCGAGTGTTTTCATGTCGGAGTTAACCGACCACGGTGCCATTTTAGTGTTTTGGCGCGTCTTTTATTTGTTACAGGTCAAAGGTTATCACTTCTTAATGGCTGCCGTTTCTGAATCTGGCGTTTAGTTTATTGGCTCAAAGCGAAATTAACATCTTATCTCGGCCAACATCATATATTATTTATAAAATGTTAGCATGTGGGCCATTTGTCGGGTTAAGGCCAAGGATTATTGGTTTAGAATTTGGAGGGAGAAGTGTGTATAAACTATGTAATACGTCGATAATTCTATACGTGGGCGATATAATGGTAGGAGGCTAATGATAAATAAGCTAAGTGATATTTTATAATTGTCTCCATTAACGTCCTTAGATACAGTCAGATTCTTGCTATTCATCAACCAATATGAACCGTAGGTGGGTCGGTAACGAAGCACCAACTGTTACAGTCCCAAATCACACACACACACACACACCAAAAAAGACACGCACACACACAACACACACACACACACACACACACATATATATATATATATATATATATATATATATATATATGAACACACACACACACATGAACACACACACACACACGCACACACATGAGAGAGAGGGGGAGAGAGAGATAGAGAGCGAGAGAGAGATACATCTTCAACCATATATTTTGTCTTCTGCTATATTTTGACGATCGGTGTTGCTAATATGTTATATGGTTTGGTAATTCTTTGAAATCGTATCTGCTCTAAGAAAAATAACACGATATATTGATTAGTAAGTGAACCGCAATGTCACGATTACCAACATGGCGGATGTGGTTAAGGAGCAATGTCAAGGTTGAGCCTAGTTTCTGCATTGCATCGTACAAGATATACTAAGACAATGCGAGAAATAATATTACAATAAAAAGTGGTAATAAATATATGATTCCCAACCGTACATGTTTATTATTTACATTTTAATTTCTTTTGTCACCCATATTGTCTAGAGTATCAACTTTTAGCCATCATTCTTGCACTTTTATTCTTATGGAATCATTTTTCCCTGTTTTACAATAATGCACAATCAATTTGCCACTAACACGAATAGAAAGCAAATACAGACAGAAACACACACACACACACACAAAACACACACACACACACACACACACACACACACATACACACACACACACATATATATATATATATATATATATATATATATATATATATATATATATATATATATATATAAACAAATCAGTGATAAAAGAGCTGCAAACTAAATTCAGGATTTAACACCGCTGTATTTATAGAGTATACTACACTGTACACCGATCCTGATGATGAAAAATTGTGAAATTTGATTTCTAAAAATATTAACTTGGATTTCAATTTATTAGCTTAATATATGTGCTAAATCGTTGCTCTAACAATGACTAAGCATCACCCCTCCCCCCCCCGCTTCCTCTTGATCCACCCCCCTTTACTCATACGAAAGCCTCATCACAGCCTCTTAAAGCTCTGAGAAATAGTGAGCAGTAGGCGTGTGAGGAGCGAGCGGGAGGGGGGAGAGACGGTGGGCTCGCTCGTTAACATGCAGCTCATAAAAGATGGCGGCTTCATTAGCGAGTTAAGTAAACTGCCAATTACAGAAAACAAACCAAGCTTAGCACGTGTTTACACGTGGCAAGCCAGCGCTGTTTGTCATCCTCCAACCGGAAGTGACATTGTTCCACTGAAAGCGATACCTTCCGCGGGCTGACAAATCCCCGGAGCGGCGTTCCTTCGGGGTGTTCGCAACGGACGCTAGATGGCGTTATTAACTACGGCTGGGATCTGGAAGCCGTTCCGGAGCGAGGCGGTGTCGAACTGACGAATGAACGACATCGGTTACCGGAAATGACGATAGAATCTGGCGGATTTCTCATCCAGTTCGCCATTTGTCTCTTTTTATTTTGACCCGACGTGCGGTTGAGATTCGGTTACGTCATATCCGTGAATTATGGCGTCCAGAAGACGAAGTTCGCTTGCCGGAACGACTACACCCGGAAGTCAGCCGTTAGAATAATGGCTGCTAGCTGTCATGTCGTCATCGTCACCGACGAACCACGTCATAACGGCAGCTTATTACGCAGAATCTGGCCACGTACAAATATCACGTGATCAACGCCCACCCTATAGAACCACAATCCCTTGGAATTCGCAAGGCGTCGGAATTCACTTCCGTAAACATGCCGTAGAAGTGGGTTTTAAATGTTGCGTCTCATTTTAACATAGATGTGGGAGTTTCTCGTATTTTGGGATACAGTAAAGGCTCAGTGTTGGATGCCAATAGATGAACTAGGCTCGTCTCTAACGCGAATCAACGGATTGAAGGAAACTTTTAAAAGATGCACACAGTATCGAATGAACTACTCTCAATATAATATAACGAATAAAAATGTCAATAAAATAAAATTACTCCAATAGTGTCTTGTTTGTAATCTGAACAGATTGAACCTTGCGAAAGATTTCTTGCGAGCAATAGACGATTTCTGCGAAACGCATGCGCAGTGCATGATCCCGGATTAGATTGCTGTTTGCGGGTTAAACGGTTGACTCAGATATACAAATCTGGTTCGTTTCTGAATTCACGATTTGTGTTTGGTGACAAAAGAACAAATCGATTTCTAAATTTGTGTTGCAGTTAAATATTACATTTTCCTGTTTATTTATTTCCACTAATTAAGGTTAGTTGTCGGGGAAAATAACCTTTCATCAATAAACTTCCTGGATATTCACAGGCAATTCGCTACTTGAACACATACTTCGAATTATAAAACAGTTGTTCACTTTTTTGTTATTTCTTTCATAAGGGCTTCTTTAATAATAGCATAACTAATATTTTGGTGGGTGGGGATTGTTTTCAATTTAAAAATATTTTTAATAATGATTGCTGCATAATGTTTGTAAAATTAAAAAAATAATCCAACCACCATTCGTACAATAAGTAGGTCAAACATTAATCGATAACTGAAGAACAACTATTATGTTTACCTTTCCGGTGGCGCAGGTATCTATATTTTGACCAGAATCTCGCTCAGAAGAAGGTAGAGTTCGGGACTATTTACCCATGATTAAGGTCATGCTGTACGGGAGGTCGAGCATTAGAATCCCTGCCGTGGCACTATAGTAGGAGTTTTGCATTAAGCCAGGCAACTTATTCAGAATTAATTCCTGTGGCGAAGCAGTAAATTACAGACCATATGTGTCTCCCTCATTTAAGGTTACCAGTCACGTAAAATAACTGCCATTTCGGCAATTATTATTATTATTATTATTATTATTATTATTATTATTATACATGATTTTTTTTAGCGCAACTGAATGCAAATCAAATGCGGGTAGCCGAGATCGTTATATCGTAAGTTTATTGGTGAGGGACCCCGATATATAGAGTGTTAACCGCCATCGAACACCGAATGACACAATATAAGACAACAGCAAACACATGATGAGGAGATGTCATGATGTAATAATAATAATAATAATAATAATAATAATAATAATAATAATAATCAGTGTCAGAAGGTCATAAGATGACGTCAAATGTTGTTTTCATTTATCCGGCCTTTATATGACGTAATATATTATCCCGGTCAATACATCATCAGTAAGCCAAACGTTGATCAAACGTGTACCGTCCGTTCTATTGAAACATGAACAACAACAGCAACGATAACAAAAACAAGTGACATTTAGGTAGCACGTTCCACAGTCCTAATATAACTAGCTGTTGTTGTTGTTGTTGCTGCTGCTGCTGTTGTTGTTGTTGTTGTGATAAGATAATTAAAGTAGTAAAGGTTCTAAGAGGGTTTAGATCGTAAACAAGACAAATTATTGACAACAGCGAAACATCCACGAACATATTGTAAACAAACGAATCTCTAACCAAACAAATACAAAAACGTTCGGGGATGATTCATTCATCAATAAATCGACGGAGCTCTCGTTTAAAACATCCGCCAAAATCGGGAGACATCAGAGACGCTGGCATCGGATCTTCTCTTGATCCTGAAACCTTTCCCCCTTTAGGCGTTATCTGCATGAAATTAAGAAGCAAAGATAACACCCGTTTGTTGTTGATAACAATAAGATATGATATAACATGGGATGCATAGACATATATCTTAATGAGACAAAGATGACCTTCAGAAAGATCAATTCTTCCACATGAAATCGAGGAATAGACTCCTGATAAATCTGTTGGAAGAGTCATCTTTTCTTAAATCAGAATACATCAATTAGATTTTACAAAACTAAATTTTAAGATGATAACACGATGACTGGTTAATCGATTTTTATCGATATACTCTAATGGCAACACACATTTGAGAAAATTAGGGAATTGTTATAAAAACTACGGTAATTAATGATTACACTTAAAACAGTTATGTGTGCGTGCGTGAGTGCGTGCGTGCAGGCGCGCGCGCACGTGTGTGTTACACTACTAATTACGAAGGTAATTTGCGAGCGTCCTTCATCTCAACGTGAACAATTTGATATTAGGATAAAGACGATTGATGGTTGGTGTTTTACCACCACTTTTGTGCACATGCTAGGCTAAATGGGCCGAGCGACCTCCAAAGTTAATGAACGAAGGTAAAGATGAAACGCCCTTCATACATGCCCACACCGAGATTCGAACACGGGTAATAGTGATCTGTGGTCCAACACGCTGCCAACTAGACCACCGAGGCACCCCCATTATAGATTATGAAAAACAATTTATCTTGTTATGATTGAAATGTAAAACTTATTTGTGTATAATATCCAGTTATGGATGAACGGAGAGGGGATCATTATTATAATTATTATTATTATTATTGTTGTTGGTAGTGGTAGTAGTAACAGTAATATTACTACAAGTAGTTATTGTTGTTAATGTTGTTGTAGTAACTGTTTTTATTATCGTAGTAAACGTATTTTATCGAAATGTGCTGAATATGTTATAATATTTGCAGGTTAAACGTGTATTTGTTATTATATAATTATTTTCTCTTATTCAGGATGTAGTTTGTTTACTTTACTTCAATCAGCTTTATAATATTTTTTTCCTATTTTATTTATGATATTTCTTGCAGAAATAAATCTATTTATTTTTTCAAAAGGAAAATGAGTTATCTAAAGAATTGAAAATATATATATATATATATATATATATATATATATATATATATATATATATATATATATATATATATATATAATTTGTAAAGTGAAATTGTTTGTTCAAGGGTTACTTCACTACTTCCTTTTTATTCTTATCTCCCTTCTGGATGTTCAGATGTGGTTCTTTTAGAACTGAATGTTTTCAGGAGAAGTTTTCTTCCTGATCCAGTTGTGATCCTCAATAATATATAATATTAGTCTTAAACCTTAAATGAATAGAGACAAATTATACCCTTATGGTATAATATTCCAGTGATGAGATAATAAAGTATATCTTATCTTATCTCATCTTATATTACATCTTATATTATATCTTATATCTTGTATATTAGATCGAATATCTGATCTTATCTTACTAATCTTACTTATCTTATCTTAACTTACTTATCTCATCTGATCTTGTCTTATCTTATCTTATATCTTATGTATATTATATTTTATTGTTTTATATTGTTTTGACTCGTCTTTTCTATCCTCATCTTGTCTTGTATCGTCTTTTCTCTTCTCATCTCGTCTTTTCTTGTCTGATCTTGTCTTTGTGTATTCGTCAGCATTTTGTAAAGCTAAAGCTAATATAATTCACAAATATAAACCAGTTCATTATTAAGAAAAACGTTGAACTTGGTTTGATAATTGAAACCGAAATAAACTTGTACTCGTGGATAGACATGAACCTTCCTATTTATTTTCCAAGCTTTCTCTGGCACACAAGCCTAGAGTGATCCTTGCATCTGGTTTTCACTTGTTGTCTGTTCCCCGGGTTAAAACTCACGCTGACACTCGTCCTTTTTCAGTTGCTGTCCCTACTCTTTGGAATTCATTCCCTGACCACGTTAAGTCATCAAATAGCATGGTTTCTCTCCGTCACCATTTGTAAACTCACATTTTCAGACTTGTTTATATCATCCTTCCTTAGTTTCCTAACTTTTCACTCCATCCGATCATTTGTTGATGTATTCTCCATCGTAACTGTACATTAACTATAAGAATGTCCAACCCCTGTATTAGGTGCACCACTATGCTCGATTCTTTTCGAGGATATTGGGGTTATAGAAGTTTGTTGTTGTTGTTATTATTATTATTATTATTATTATTATTACCGTAGGTCCCGGCCATTAAGCCGACCCTTATTTTGGGGTGTCGGCTTAATGGCCGGTGCTATTTCAGTGTCAAGAAATCCAGTCATCGGGAGAAAGTTTTCCAGTGTGTTAGCAGCCGTCTAGACACTAGTGACCTAGGTCCTAGTCTAGATCTAGACGCAAATGGACATCAATCGTTATTTTGATTTAAACTCATGCAGTCATGGAGTGAAAATAGAAGTGAAACAAGTTGATGATAATTATATATGGCTTTATAATGAAAATCAATATTTATATGTAGAATTATCTGACTTTGTAATTATGACGACAGCAGCGCCGGTAATAAGACAACTCGTACCCAAGACATCCCGTACCCATGAGTATCGTATCTCATTCGTTTGGCGGCATAGACATAGGGTGCCCCCGATATACATATTTTGTCTGGGCATATTTATACTAATAACGGGATAATTACTGATTAATTTATTTATTTTCAATGGAGTTATATAGTTACTCATTGACCTCATATACCGGTAATTTACATTGTCTTGGTTATTGCCGCGTTAGTGACCAAAACGTACCATCAAAGTCTCGGTAGTAATTGACAACATGTTTAATTACTTGTAAGTCATTGACTTCATATACGGTTCATTGAATGTTTAATCACGCCGTTAATTTAAGTTTGAGGTCCTACGTGTGCGCTAACAGTTTGTGTAAATGATGGTTATAATTTGCCTTGATCTATTGACAGTATACAAAACACATTGGTATGAATAACGAATTATGAAAATAAAATTATTTTCTGTGTTCAAAACATCACAAAAAGTTCAGATTTTTAGGTCGGCTTATTGGACGGTATTATTATTATTATTATTATTATTATTATTAAGAATAATCTTCAATGTCTTTATTCACATACGTCGCTGCACTGGGATAAAAAAGGTGTAGATATACCAACCAACCTCGTGCCTAAGACATCTCATACCATCTTATCTTTACGTGCCTACGATAACTCGTACACCTGTCTGAGACAGCTCGTACCCCAAACAATTACAGGTCAACCAAGTGACCTGGTATTGAATAGCTTCTGTTTAGATTAATACACAACTTACACCAATTAACAAATACCAAAGAATTAAAAACGATGAAACAGAACCACGAAACGTCACTAACTGTAATTACTTGAAACTTATTTGTCTGTATTTCTACAAAAACCTCTCTAGTTGTCCCCTATTCTTTGAAACACATCCCGGGTACATTCAACCATCTCATCGACAGGTTCATGTACGACCAACTCAACTCGACTTACATCATCAACACATCAACTTTCATGGATTGGTTCCAGACCAACGCAATATCCGAACAAAGCTTCCTAAACAATAGTCTGGCTGAAATCCCACTCAGACGACCAAATTCCAGAAGATACACAAGAAACTTCACCCATTGCTCATCCCAATCATTCTCCCCCCCCCCACTGCTAACAAACGTACAATACCATCCACTATCTTCGCGACTGTCCACTCCATCCAAGGTATAGAAAACAACTAAAAATAAGCATCTCCACCCTGAAGTTTCTAGACTCTCAGATCATCATTATCTAGCATCATTAATCATCAGAACGACAACATTTTCTCAAGACATCATCGTCCCATTTCAAATCACAGACACACAAAGACGTTACCAGCAACAATAACATCCAAAAACAAATCAACATCAGGTGGCTCTACCCAATAGGCAACAGCTAGAGGTCTGTATTTCAAACTTCAACAACAACAACGACAACAACGACAGCAGCAGAAGCAGCAGCAGCAACAACAACACATATTCTTCAGTTGTTCTCTGATGATGCACATTATATTATTCGGTATAGAGCAATAAAACAATGTCAGTGAATTTCAAATAATCCTGATATTTCCATATATCATAATGTCAGATAAATATACTATAATGTCAGATAATGTCAGACCAGACAAAATATGTTTTATTGCGATTTCTGTCATAGATGGCAGCACCGGACTTGTAAAACAGCTAAATAAATATATAACGTGTAGTATGATTTTTATTAACATAATCAAAATTGTAAACTTTCTTATTCCGAAATAATAGCATAGGTTAGGCAGACGTCACCATTTTATGCAATAGCTCCGGGTTACAGGGTTACAGGTTCGATCCCATCTAGAGGTCGAAACTTTTCCATGGATTAATTTATCGGTTCACAACATCTTGGGTGGATGGCCACATTAAACGGCGCTGCTGTCTCCATTGAATTAATTAAAACGGGGGGACGTTAAAGACCCCCTGATGACGTAATACACTCTGGCAGTGACCACCCTCGGGGTATTTCGCCTCTATCTTTCATTACTACTTCACTGTGAGTGGTGGGGGAGGAGTTATGAACAAACACTTAATAAAGACAGGAAAACCCTTATATGTGAAACACGTCGGTACTCATGTGGAAATAGTTATATGGTGAATAAATAATACAAATTAATAAATAAATAAATACAATAGCTAACTTGTTGGATCGAGAAGGACGCCTCAAACTGCAATCAAAACTTCTAACAGAAGGAAAGTTGCCGAGATATTAGACCAAGGCTACGAAGTCAATATTGAGTTTGCTGTTTAAACTGAGTGCCGACTATGTCGCTGACAACCGATATATATCAAGGTTTTGTTGAAGAGATGTGATGAAATATACACCCGAAGTGTCGAAGTTCGTTAAAAAACTGTTGAATAAATTAAATTTTGAGTTGTTAAATGTTGTAGTTCTGTTAAATAATCCGTGAATATAAACACACAAAATATAAATAAGCCTAAATGTGACATATGCCATGATCAGAAGAGGGTCCAAATTGTCTTAGACTCGGGTATAAGTTGATTCAATCTAAGAAACGAATTGGTTTTGGTACGAGTTATCTTGATACGGGATGACTTGCGTACAAGTTGTTTCGACTACGAGTTGTCCAGCATTATTGTATTCTCAGGTAGCAGGTAGCTAGGTGTAAGATGGATTACTTAAATTTCTATTCTAGTCTGCAATTGGTGTAAATAAGTTAACGTTGTGTTCAGGCTATGTCACTACCGGAGTATCAAATATATAACTTCAGATCCAGAAACTCAGTTTCTGGATGCCAAACAAATATCAGATTCATTACTGACGGACGGCCATGTTTTTGATTTGGTAATAATTATTAATGTTGATTTATTGTATTAATACACAAAAATAACATTAATGTCTATTTTAGTCATGAAGGACCCTGGTTTAATTAAATATAACGCATCTTGAACCCGTTCATATTTTACCTGATTTCGCACCAAAGAATAAAGTATTGAGAGCGCCCTCTTCTGGCCTACTCGCATCCAAGATCAATCTAAGCGAACCATCGCTTTGTTTCTATGTCAGCTAAAGCGCTACATATAAAAGGTTTATGACATACAGGGACATATCTACCACGGCGAATTTCCTCCAAAATCAAACCATCTATCATCTGTTTGTTATCATATGTGAAACATCAGTGTCTACTCATTTATCCACATCCACCCTCTCCACAATCATAAAACCGTGTTCCACATCATGGAAAATAAAGTCTCTATCAATGTCATTATCAAGTTCCTTCCTCCATTCTGCTACATTCAAATCTGATATCCGTTTATGCTCTGATGTAATATTCATATATTTATTGTAAGTATAAACATTTCCTGTTGCAGTTGAGGGTCCTATTTAGGGTGTTGGAATTGACCAATAGATCATCTCACTCCACATCTCCTTGACCGCAATCCCGACTCTAATTGGTCAGATCCAGACATAGGCACTTGCCTGTATGCCCGCTCAAACAAGCACCATAACCACCCACTCACACCCCCCAAACGCTGCCGTGCTCAGCGTGTTTTTATCCTCCTTCAAATGATTAAACAGATCAAATAACTAATATTTAATGACGACCACGTTATGACAAGTGTGTTTAAAATAGACGTAGACTTGTAATAATGTAATGTTTGTTTTGCAAATACAGGATCGACAAAACATTCATATACACAGGAGGAAAATATACCATCTTAATTATTTCTATATGTTCTTCCCTTTGCAAATGCATTTTAAGGGGCATCTAAAATAGGGACAAATTTAATATATATATATATATATATATATATATATATGTGTGTGTGTGTGTGTGTGTGTTGTGTTGTGTGTGTGTGTGTGCAGCACATTAAGAACATAACATACATAATGTTATTAATAATGAAATTATTTTTAAAAATATCGAGGTGACTTCAACTGTTTATCATTGACATTACAATTTGCTAAACGTATTAATAGAGCAAGCAAAATGTAATAATAATCAGGAAAGCCACGATGGAGCACTCGGCGTGGCACGTTACTGCAAATCTCCAGGTTGTGGGTTCGAATCCGATCCCGAGTTGTAGACACTCTGCCAGGTGCGATCAGTGTTGATGGTAAACAACTCAACTCCACTCAAAGTGAAAAACCTGGTTTTTTTTGTAGTACAAGTGTATGTTTATATTTAATCTCCATATAGTTCGTACTCCACAAATTGTCGACGAAAACGTTTTGAACAAATTTCACTGAACAATAATACCGTATCAGTAAGCTGCATATGACGACGGAATACGGATTATGAAAATAATGGTGTCTATCAGTAAGTGTGTTATTTGTGTTGGTTCTACCGTAAACACATCACTCATTCTGACATTAATTCCTTGTTCGATTGCCGCATCATTTCTAATTTGATGATAATATTAATAGTACTAATAATTTAAACCATAAACTAGGGATCTATAAAACACCAGATTCAGTTAAACTTTTCTTAATTGTTCTATAGTAACCCAAAAAAACTTTCAATTAATTAAAAGATAAACCATTATAATAGATCTATGTAACTTAAAGTATTAAGGCTTACAGTTATCTTAATGGACCTATAAAGAGGATATAATATTTTTTATGAATATTGGGAAGAATGAAAATACCTGAGTGATGATGTAATGACTCCGAATACACAGTCTCTGGATAATTTTATGAATAACTCGGGTGCAACCAATCTGGCTGGACCTAGATCTGATAGCTACCGTTTTGTCTTCAGTGGGCCAGTCCTTGAACTAGTATTAATTTTTTTAATTAGACAGACTGATCCTGCTAATGATGTTTAAGAAGAAAAAAATTAGGTAAAATGTATCTTTTAAATAAAACTCAATCCATTCATTGTCACACTGTTTACCATTTCAATCAAACAATCACTGAACGATTTACAATAGTGTTTACTACGCTGACTACCTGTGGATAACATAATGAATAAACTGTTTAACAATTTTATTCCATCATCAACATAACCGTGTCTGTTCTACCGCAGACAGTTCTCATTCGAGATATATGTGTAAATGCGACTCTAGGATACAGCTACCACTAGTCAGGGCAGTTACTAGGAATAACTTATTACACCAGAATTATGACAAGAACATTTTGGTTATGAATCATAAACAGATCAATTTAAATTTATTTTAAAACTTGCGGTGCACATACGCATTGCAGTGCACCATTCGTTGCACTGAAACAAAACCACGATAAATGACTAGGGTAGTATACAATATTTACACTCCTCTTAAAACTTTACATCATGGAATAGTTCTAAACTTGATTATAAAGATTAAAAAATAGACATATATTAATTCTATATCCCAGGACGCTTTGAACTGAATATACAAATAGCCAAAGAAAATATTTTAGACTGTAATACATTGTTTGAAAATGTAACAGAAATGTGCAATCAAAACTGAATGGACAAGAAGCAGAAGAAGATTGGAAAAAACAAGAATACTGAAATATATACTCAAAAGAAGATCTGGCATCATACATATGGGATTTGAATCATAAAACTTGAATTGTGTGCTCATCTGGATTTATTTTCATCACCAGAAAATACTAGAATTCTCGTTAAAGTTGGATAATTATCATCAGCGTACATGCTCACAAATGTTTGTTTACAATTAAATATCGACTACAGCCAAATCTTCATTATGAATCATTTAATCTGTATTTCTGTTCTCGATGTTATGAAACCAGAGATCGAGTTTGTGGAATAAATCACCAAGTTAATGGGCACGAATTCCATAAATAATTTTCTCTACGAGTATCTAAATGTAACTCAAGTGTACAAACTTATAGAAATAATAAATGCAAACATACAGCCATTTTCAATATAAACATATTGTTCAATTCTTATGACATAGTTAAATATCCCGTTTGCTAAGAATATTAAAATTTAATTGGAAATTTACTGGATGAGTCCGTGTAGTTTGATGGTTAACTTTAAGACCTCGTACATGTATAATATCAGGAAAATGGCAAGTACACATTAAGGCACTGGTCCGATGAACTTATTTCTAGAAAGACTGATTTAAACCTTATTAATACAAGTAATCCATTATCCACAAACATTGAGATACAACGTGCATATTTACCCAGATTTAGATGAAAAATCCACATGTATTCGTGATGCCAGTTAGCAGGCAACAATTGGCGAAGAATTCTAAAACTAATTCAATAAAACGGATAAATATGGTAACGTTAACTGAAGGAAATGTTAGCTTCATGAAAAACAGACGTATCTTCTGAAATAAAAATACCTTCACAAAGCATTTATCGAAGTGGAATCCTAGAGTGGGCGAAGTTAAGGCAATCACACACATGGAGACAAACAAGACTCTGGTATACTACGAAAGCTACGCCTAAACGTTATGCCTATTATTGGCACAGATAGATGAAATGGGATTCCTACGTAGAATACGAAGTATATCAATTTATAAAAAATAACAGATAAGACGCGACAAAATATCCTAAACAAAACTGGACAAAGTCTTACATTATATGGAATGCTTATAAAACAAAATGTCTAAGTTCATATCAGTATTCTTTAATAACAATAAACATGAACATTTCATGTGGTCCATCACTATCTCTTTGTATGTACGTGTGTCTGTGTGTGAATATATATATATATATATATATATATATATATGTGTGTGTGTGTGTGTATATATATGTGTGTGTGTGTGTATGTGTGTGTGAGTTACCTATCTCTCAGTTAAAGCAAGAAAAACAACATGGACTAACAGCCAGTGATAACACACAATAGTTTTAATCAAGATAATATTCATTGATGTTTTAATAAATTTTCTCATCGTATGATAAATGAAATGCCATCAACTGATCATTGGCTAAACCTCTAACATGAATTACTGGCCTCATGATCCAGAACCATGCTTTAAGTAAAATTATTGTGTTTTCACTAACTTTCAATACACTGACACCATAGAAAATGGCTTCAGCTGGAAGTCCACTGGGAAATACCAAGATAATGAAATGCTTCCGACGACAACAACAGATACAATATCATTCTGGCAGATTTGTCTACTCAAATAGGTTGGATGTCAGAGATATCTATGAACGACATCATCACTAGAAACCTATCCCAAGAAGTCAGCTAGTTCCTGATTGGATAGCTTCTTGACATCACCATTCTGTGAACCCATACCAGTTGGTGGTCGTGGCACCTGCCCAACACCCATGCTACCCCGCATTCCTTGATTAACCATCACACCTGGATTTCCCATGATGCTCTGCATTGGCATAGGTGGTGCCATCTGTCTCATGGGGGGCATTGTTCCTGCATTAGTTATCATACCTGGCCTTGACATCGTGCCTGACTGCGGTGCTGCTCGACCAAATCCAGTAACACCAGTCGAAGGGTTGGTGGCCATTTTATTTATTGGAACTTTGCTCATTCCAGAATTGGGTAGAAGGTCATCTAGTGGTGACATATCGATGTTCTTTTTATTCTGTTCTGGATTGCCCATCTGGCCAAATCCAGAAGACACTGGATTGCTTATCATTGGCAATCCATATGGCTGCATCGCCATGGTTGACCCAGACAATGTACCAGGCGATGACATCATTGTCGCGCCGAATGTACTCCCTCCTGAACCAAACATTGTAGATTGTCCACTGGTTGATCCAAATGTGGAACCCACTCCAGCAGCACCAACTCCACTTGGGGTGGACATGAAATTGGAAGAAAGAAGGCTTGCGGTCAGATCCTTCACTTGTGTCTTGGTCGTTGTTGGAGCAACTGGTTTCGCTGTCAGGGATGGCTGCTGTTTCAATCGCTGATGCTGTTCTTGTTCTCGAGCTATACGCTGCTTTTCCGCCATCGTCAGATTTGTCTGCTAAGAGAAACATGAAGACAATGATGACTGTACACATATCATGAAAAGATAAACATATGATGTGTCAGGTGACTGACTTACACTTAATGACAGATTGAAAAACTAACCAAAAACATCAGACAGTTGCTATTTGCTTTGCAAAGCAAATAAAACTGATTAAAAGGACTAAATTATCTTGGTATTCATATCCTGATGAATCATCAAGACCTTGTATTCTCCCCCCCCCCCCACACACACACAAACACACACCTTTGCTGGTTTATTTGTTGACTGTATCTGTTCGGGTTTAGACTCTGACACGTCCAAGTCGTTTAGTGGATTGTTGACTTCTGGTTTCTTGTCTCCGGATGCCACAGGTCCAAGTAGGTTACCCAACCCAATACCACTGAGGAACTTATCCATCTAAAAACAACACGCAATAAGTCACTGGCTGTTAATATACACTAATACGACAATTAACCATGATGTTTACCGAGTTCTTGATTAACCCTAAAACTTTATAAAGATCTATCACACTTAATATCCAATATGATAATCTACAGACCAACAGATCTGTTATTGTTAACTGAAAGTTAGCTGTATTTATTATTTAAATGTATTAACAAAATTCTATATTTAGTCATATTTTTATTAGGGCATTCCCATTTGTTGATGAAGTATTAGGGTATGCACTATTGGTGCAACAACAATACACATCACCAATTCATATCACACAAATTTATGCATTCATAGCCATAAATGTCAGATCACAATAGCATAAAAGTAATTTATGTTCATATTTTCCATCCTGTTTCTATTAAAAAGCAAAGGAGTCAAATGCTATGAATATTTCAATGTTTTCTTGATCAGTTAAGTTACAAAATTGTAAGTAGTAATTTATCAAGATATTACTGATTATTTTCAATAATTATATCATGCTTTTATATATATATATATATATATATATATATACATATATATATATATATATATATATATATATATTAAAATAAATACATGTGTATTATATATATATATATATATATATATATATATATATATATGAATTTGTGCAATATTTATGCACATATCTGTACTTTTAGTACATCTAGATATAGACTGTAGTTTTGTTTCTCTGATGAGGTGGTATTTAGTTTCTATATCTGACCTTGACACGAGAGTGGCCAGAAAAGTGGGAGTTGAAATGTTAGCATTTTAGTACCTATTAGTATTAGTGTTTGGACATGAGCAATCATCATCATCATTGTCAAGATGATGATGCTCACAATGATGATGATGATGATGGTCAATTAAGTTCATCAAGTTACTGACCATTGTATTGTCCTTGTTGAACCCTTTCTGTGTTTCTTCCTGAAATGTCTGTTGGGCAAATTGTTGTAATGTTCTGTAAACAAACAAGATGAGCAAATGATTCTTTTTTTATAAATGAAAATTATCACTTGTCACCGAAATTATCTGCGGATAAAGAATATTAAATCCTTGTACATAGTAATAATTGTTTTTAAATATTGAGATACATAGTAGTAATTGCTTGTAAATACTGAGACATAATTGGTCCTTTTTGTTTGGACCTTCAAATGACTATAATCACACACACATACACACACACACAAATACCTTTGTTCTTGTTGCATGGTATTAAGCTGTTCTAACTTGGCCCTATGTTCTATCTCTATTTTTCCAATCATTTCAGTAACCAGACCAAAGTAAGCATTAAACTGAAAACAGGAACAACAACAAAACAACAAGTTGTTGTAGAAATACTTGATAATATACAGAAGGAAACTTATAGTACGACCAGTTCTCTAACACCCAGACATGGGGTCAATTCCATTTTTTCAATTCCAAATCAAATTTATCAATTCCAATTCCATTTTTTACTGACTCTTTTTTTACCTACTACTTTTTACCATGAGTATAGGTACTCTGAGTAGCTACTTCAAGTACCTACTTGGGATACCTAAGCCGAGTGGTTTATATTCCAAGTAGGACTGTCATGGAAGAAATATTTCTGAGTTAAAAAATTAAATGGTAAATTAATTTATGGATTTAATTATTTTGTAGGAAGCTTCCAATTCCAATTTATCAATTCCATCTTTTTTAAATAATCAATTCCAATTCTGGAATTTACCATCAATTCGAATTCCAGAATTGAATTGATCCCATGTCTGCTAACACCACGGACATGCTTGGCTTATTTTTATGTTGAGCATTGAAATCACCGAAGATGGTACTATATTAACCAGGGTTTGAAATTAACACTGGCCCAGTCGCACGAGGCCGACTGAAACAATACAGGATGAGTAGATTTTCAGTTGAGTTCATCTTGTTGGGTAAGTGATGATTTCTAACATCATAACCTATTGTTACGTATTTTGGCAATCGTGAACATGTACTGTATATACTCGATTATAGGCCGCACGCACGTATAAGACGCACCAGGTTTTTGGACCAACAAATCCCACTAGAGTCGAACCTGTGTATAAGATGCACTAAATCAGAAAATTTATTCAAAGCCGAAAAATTCATCATCATCACTATCTTCATTGAACATCTGTTGTATCTGTTCATGTGTCATCATACATGTCGTCACCTTCTTCGTCGGAGTCAGTGTCAGATTTGTTGTGCTGTTCATCCCACTATATATCATCTTCCGTGCCATCTAAATCATTGCTGATAGAGCACTTCTTGAACGATTTGGTAATAATGCCAGGGACGATTTAATCTCAGGCCGTTTTCACCACTATGTAACAATAGCTAAAGATGGCTGCTTGAGGTTGTCTGCTGCTGTGCGTTCATTTCCGTGATGCTGTTTGAAGTAGTTTATTAGTAGTTCCCATGTGCCAGCTTTGGAAGTAATTAACACAGTGTTGGCTGTAATAATTTTCCTTTGATGTGGATTCTATGGTCATTCTTTGTGTGGCCTCATTTACCATTCCGTTCAATTACACATGTTCACACATTTCCATAGTAATGACACATCTTAGATAGACCAAAAATTAAATCTGCCTCTAATAGTTTATGGAGGCGGCCGTATTGGTCATAGGGCGGCCGTTTTCGTATACTACTATCATTTGACACCTCTAGATAATAAATCATGTGCTAACTATTCCCAGACGGCCTTGGTACCAACAACAGTCTGATCCTGACTACTTTACCCATAAATTATTACTTGACAACAACCACGCTACTCACTCGCGGTTATCACGATTAAGTTTGGCTTCGAAAGACAACAGCGAAAACACACTTAATTCGTTTGTTGTTCAAATATTACCTTCCTTTTAGTCTCTGACCCGTGTACAAGACGCACTCGCCTTTGGCGGCGATTTCATGGTATCAAAAGTGCGGCCAATACACAAGTATATACCATTGGAATAGTTCATTACTTCAAGGAGTAGTTGATTTTAAAAGCCACTAGTCCTGCAGGACTTGTTGCCTTTTAATATTAGATTCTGTCTCTATTCAGGTGTATAATTTATTCAGCTCTCTAACTGCTCTTATAGTCCCAGTTAGAAAACATTAAATTACAGACTTCCTTTAGACACGTTAATAACTGTAGTTGGTTCATTATTATTACTATTTCCTGAAGACAACTATTTCCCAAAGACAACCTGTATCACATTATGACTATCCCCCATAGAAGTTCATTTTTCCATTTTGACCCCATTATGTTAAGAAACATCTATATTTTCTCATATTTCCCTGGAGTCTACCGGGTATCACATTCTTCATATCTCTCCAGCAGATTCAATTGCTTATCTATCAACATAGCCATGTGTGTGTGTATCTGTGAGTGTCTGTGTGTGTGCATGTATGTATGTATGTATGTATGTATGTATGCATCTTTGTGTGTGTGAGTGAGTGAATATTCTTTGTTTAGTCTCAGTGCCGGTCACTCTGGGGAGGGTGGAGGCTGACTCACACCCCACAAACACTAGTATCACTCACATTTGCATCCACAACCTAGACGTTTGCATCACAGTGCTCTAACCATTGCACCATTGGCATTTAACCGTAAACGCACACACACGCACATGCAGGTTGTACTATCGGACACCTACCTGTTGTAAGTTGAGGTTATTATCAATACTAAGAGGTATTAAGAATGGTAACAGCTTGTTAGCCATCACCTCCTTTGTAATACCCAATTTCTTGTGCTCCATGGCAACCTTAAAAATACCTAAACAAGTAAACAAACTAAGATTAGATATAAAACATTTATCAGTTATGATTGATCAGTAATCTATAGAAAGGAAGAACTGATTGGTGCATGAGACATACGACAATAGACCGACCGACCAGACTTACTGGTACAAATACAAATCTTGAACAAATCTTTAGTTAGTATGCTAAAAATAACCATCGATACTGACATGTGACCTCTATTAAATCTAAGTAATCTCACTAATGACATGATAATATATTACAATATTTACAGCTTGTTGTTTTCATGCTAACATTATATGATGTTGACTAACATCCACACAATGAAGAGAACTAAATATGTACATATGATATATGCCCCCCTCTCTCTCATTATATATATATATATATATATATCCAAGTGTTAATTACCATCAAGGTGTAGGGGGAAAGCATCCTAAATTTAGTTCATTAAAGTAAGTCCCGATCCATCGTATCATTTCATAGATATCCCTGCCTATGTCTTATCCGACAATGATTTAAAATCTAAAACCTGCTAGATTAATAACTCTTTGATATTTACACACAGATAGATGTAGTTGACCTGACCTAGCATTCCCATCAGTACGGCGGGCTCACGTGATGGCACCTGCATCATGATGGGCAATATTTCATCGAGGACATACCACTTATCCATGTACTCCAGGAGTTTTCCGAGACAGATGAGACAGTTGACACGCACCTGGAATGGAAAATTGTACAAGACTCAGCCTCTGATCCAGACACTACAATCCTGCCAATAGCATATCAGTGTGATCAGCGTTTGGCCAATGCTGAAACAAGATGGACGGAGTGAACTGGATATAACAGAAATGTATCAGTCACGACAGCAACATATAAACTGGGACTCATTAATTCATGCCTCTTCAGTCCATGGTTTAAAGGGATAGTCCACTGTCAGAAACCATTTTGTGAACTAATACAGCTATACTCACAAATATCATGTCAAAATGTGTAAATGATCACCCACATATTAAATAATCCAGTTCTAAGTACTGATTAATCGATTTTTAATGGCCTGTGGGTGCCGTCATTTTTAAGCTAGACAGTGACCGGAAGCTCCTGAATGCTAACCTCACTTCAATGCATCCTGTAGAGCACATACAAAAGCATGTAAACAAATGTGAGCCAAAAATTATTCCAGAACATAACGCAACTGCATTGTTAAAATTACGTCATGAATGACATACAACAATATCAGTTTGAGCCAGTAGGAACCTGACAAAGGGAAGATGATTCAAAATGGCTTAGATAATAACGCTCAAGAGAAACTATAATCTACATCAGTATAGAGGTCACCAATGTGACATCAGAGCATTTCAGTTTGCTCCTTCCCGCCTTCAAATCTGGCTTTTGTTGCAGCCCTAATGCGGCCCTCCAGTAATTTAGATTATTTCCCTATATCTATGATATCAGGTATATTTCGTGATTATTATTGTGGAATTTTTGGTAACTATTATAAGTAGTACATATTTAAAAAATATTTTCTGAGGCTGGACTATCCCTTTAGCCTTTTATTTTGCCATAGACCAAAGGTAGCAATTTCAAAGCCTGCACTAATTACAATGTCTACAAAGTGACTGTTTCACAGCTCCTGTTAGTATAACATCATGATCATATATATACACATAATGTTTACCAATCTTCACGCATTACATTTCACATGACTGCATGAATCTGTGCATCAGTAATTATATATTTTTGTTGGTTCTGTAAATTACATAAAACCTGATGAAGTTTTGCAAATCTTAAACAGGAACCCGACGTATTACCACTGACAACATCACAGTCACAGAACAGCTGCTCCTTGTGACTGGAAGCCAATGTATAAACGTTTATTACAGCACGAGTGTTAATACCAGACTGGTATTATAATGGGAATAAATCATGTTGTGCAACAATACAGACCAGTTAATATAGGGTACATTGTTAAGTTTGAACCTAATCCACATATTAAACCTCATCCACATAGTCATTCTAACAAACAAGCACTCACTGGCTAGTATATAAATATAGAACATATTTGTAAACACTGATGATTATCATTAAAACAATTGTTTATTTTCGTACAAGAATAATTTGAACTTTGAGAGATGACAATCAGTGTCTCTTTCAAACAGTTCTTCTTATCCATTTCTAAAATTCTATTTAATGTATAATGTATTGTTTATTTCCTGATAATAAAGATAATTTATGTCTTGAGTCGACAAATACAGACATCTTTGCCAAAACAAATTAATTCATTTCAGTTACTGTTTGTGCTAGTAAAATGCAATTCGTTATTTTAAATGTCAGAGAATTTTTTTCTTCAAATTACTGCAAACATCATTTAGACACTGACAATGAGAGAGAAACACACACACACAAACAGAGAGAGAGAGAGAAAGAGATAAACAGAGAGAGATACCCTTAAAGTGCTGGTGCCCAGACAGAGTTTCTTTATGTGTGGAACCAGAGCAGATTTCATCTGTGTGTACTCAACAAGGCTGGCAAATGTTGGGATGATATTCAATGCCATCTCCTGAAAATTGAACCGAAGGCTGACTAAATATCATTATTAAACACAAATCAGTACGAAATAAAGTGATTAATGGTAAAACCGGCATTAAATGACATTTCCTTTATTAAAGTGAATTAATCTAAATTATAATCCACAATGTCAATACGAACATTTCAATATATAATAATAAAATAAGATATTGCTCAGGGAATTATAATTAATGTTTTTGCCACAAGAATATGATACCTGGAAAAATTTACTTACATATTTATATACTTAGAATATACATATGTTATGTATGTATATTCTAAGTATAATACATAATAGCACATAAGACAACTGTGTAACATATACATATCATGTATATTTGTATACATTTTATACAGCACTCTTTTATTCTGTTTTGTTTCTGATGTTATACAAGAAACACAAGAAGATATATTACAATAAAAAATTTCAACCATGGTCAATTTTAATCATGAAATGGATGAATACTGGTTGAAATTTACAATTATCAAAATGCAAATTTAAAAAAAGCAAGACTTAAAAAGCCAAATAATACACAATGTGCTGTGTGCTAAATAGTACATGAACCATCAGATATCCATTATTTGACAAATAAACTCTATGCTCCTGTATTACAATACTATAAATATTTGTTATTTTTACAGTGATCAGGTAAACAGAATGGATATATTTGTCAGTGCCCTGTTTCCTCTTTCATCACCGGTGCATCAACTGCAAGTTATCGGCTGACTGAAAGCCAGCCATCCAGACATTAATGGGCTGAACGATTAGTTGAAACCTTATGCCAAAATAGTCTGTATAATATGTTCCACCCTGTGAATTAATTATTGGAAACTTGAAGCTTTTTCACACAGTGAAAACACAGCATCACAGGATATAGGAACAACATCAAAGAAAACATGATCTCTTTCCATCAAAGGACTTGTATCAGGTAACCAAGCTTGAGAGCATTACTTGTTTTTATGACGTGACTGTAGAAACTTTGCTGTTTTATGATCCCACTTTTGTCTAAATTGTAAGCTAAATGGACCAAGTAACCCCATAAATGTAATGAGAAGATGTAAAAGGAAAAAAGGAAACATCCCTCGGAATACAACTGATCCTGGATTTGAACCTAATTACTAGAGGTTTGTGATCAACTGTGCTACTAGTTCAGCCACGGAGGAGCCTTAGTTCTCAAACATAATTCGGAGCAATGTAATACAATATTACAATAGACCTTTGTTTGCTTTCTTTGTTGTATACTCCATTTTTATGTATAATTTACTATAATTCTCATAGATTTCATACCAATACATATCACAAGAACAACTAACACAGACATCTGAAGCTATAACAAATATCAATATCAGGATTTGTATTTATTGTTATAGTTACCTGTATTTGTGGTGTACTACTCTCTAGTGCTACATTTACCTGTATTTGTGGTGTACTACTCTCTAGTGCTACATTTACCTGTATTTGTGGTGTACTACTCTCTAGTGCTCTATAAACCATGGGTAGGACGTGATTCCTGATGTCATTCTGAGGCGTTTTACTCAACAACAAGCTCATGTTTTGTAGAAATAGCAATGTTATCTGCAATATATGGATAGATACAGCAGTCTTTTAGCATTGATCATCAAAATATACTAAAGTGAGGGAAAGGAGATCATGGCAAGAAAAAGAAACATCAATCAAAACAGATGTCAATTAGCCCATCTTATTTAAAATGTACACTAAAAAAGCTGAATATTTGTGTAAATATTAATTCTTATTAAATTAAAAAATTTCGGTAGAAATAAAAAATAACACACAATTAAGGTTCTTACAAGGTGACTCTATTTGTAGATGTAAATCTTGACAGAGAATAAAAACCACGATGAAAGGTTTACATTTAAAAAAACGTTTATTTTTAATTAGATTATGCGACATATTTATGATAACCATTAATTATGCACATTACAGACACCACACACACACACACACACACACACACAAGTATGTATATATTAATAAATAGACAGTAAAAAGGGTGTAATAATGTTGTCATGATAATTCTCATTATTGAATAGATAACAACAAAGCTCACCGCATTAGGAGTTATTGATTAAGGTACAGCAGATAATTATATGGCATCAGGTCAACACGAGATCAGAGAAAATAGATACAATAAAATATGATCGATCTGTAGACTGTCTCAGTGATGACAGTCGGCTGATTTATGTTGAGGAGAGATCAAACGGACTGTCTATCGTTACTATGTTTTAAGATATGATGGAGCACTCGGGAAAACATAATGTCTTTCTTATTATTTTTAATATATCACGTCACCATTTTCTGTAGGAGATGAGGTACTTTCTTCCAGGTTGACACCTTCCACTGCAGAATCCTCAGAAATGATTGATTGTAAACAGCGACACCACTGATATTCTGTCTATATTTTAAAGCACACACACGCACAAACATATATATATATAGAGAGAGTTTAAAGCACATTTTCATTTAATTATTTGTTAATTGAAGATCTTTAGATGGTGAATGAGAGAAAATTATTTATTTCACTTTGATGATGGTCACATCCAAGACATATGGCCTAGTGTCTAAACCCTAACGATAGGAAATAATCAGGTCAAAACTCCCATAGATAGAGACAACACTGGGATTTGTTCCTAGAGCCTGGTGACCTACAATGGAGTGGGCTACCAACTGTGTGACAGCAGTACAATTTGTTCAAGATGTACAAATAAATTGTGTTAAATTATTCAACATATGACTACAAGTCACATGTAATCAAGCGGTATATCGTTACTTATTTATATATTTATTTGTATTGTGGGTCATATCAAGTGGCCATGCTTCAGTGAGTGATAAATTATGTAAATGAGCATTATACATAATCCATAACTGGCCTACATTAAAATGTTTAGTACTGATCTATAAATACATTGCCATTGTTCACCTGAACACTGTCAACACTCCTTCCCCACCTCGGTTTCCCAGAAGCCTACAGTATGCTGCCTTTTCACAGAGCAGAACAATATCATTTAATAAATTGCTATTTATTTCTGGCCAATTCCGATTTACAGAAGAAGTTAATTATTATTTCTGGCCTATTTCATCCATCAGTCAAAAACATCACATGAAATGTTCCACACTGTGACACAGGCACAGGTAACCATGGCTTGGACTAATCATCAAATGCTTTGCTACCAAATGGGAACTAGTGGTACTATTAAAAACAATACAGATTAACCATTTATACACAAAATGTCAATCATATCATCCTAAAGTCTTTTTCAAAAATATATCATTGAAAATATTATTATATACTTTAAGATCCATTTCTCTTCTGTACTATTCTCCTTGATTTTAATAAACTGACACAGTTTACATCGACTATCCACGATGTATACTTTTCAATCCATTATTTTCCGATGCATAAACCCCTTTAAAGAAATAGCTGCCATTAATTAAGGCACATTGTGAATTATTATTATTATTATTATCATGTTCATTGGATCAAAAAAAGATTAACTTCTACATCAAACTCTCAGAGTCTCAACTTTTAATAGATCTGTTTTCACAGTCGCTGTTCAGGAGATGTCAATGAAAATAGAAAGATTATTAAATAAAGTGCAAGTGTAGACGAAAGCCTGCAAATCTTCAGCAAATTGGTGTCTATATACATCTGAGCATAGCTATTCTACGGATTTTAGCTAGGCTGCACGTTTCAAGACTGTATATGCGTCATTATTACCTGATACGATGTTTGTGACTCGGCCTGAAATAATATTAAATAACAAACAAAATAAAAAATTAATTAAATAATTATTAAGTTATAAAAATACCTAAAACACCACAAACTACAATAATAACAACAATGGTATAAACGTAGTGCACAAAGATAAACAGAATATTTATGTCCAAAAGTAAAAAAAGAAACATTTTCAGATTTATTATAAAAAATGTATAACAATAAAGTATAACTGAAATTAAATATAACAAGAATGCATACCATTATTGGCATTAAAATATACCAATAGTATGATGTAACCTGTGTGTGCATGTGGGTATTTATTTGCTTGTGCACATACCTGGATAATGGATTAATTGCCTTCAGACAACAAAACAATCAAATCCATTGTAAAGAAAACAGACGCATTTCCTATCTACAATGGGTGAAATAACAATGTTAATGAAACATCTATGTGTGGGTGTAAGCCTGCAAACAAAACAACTAACGAACAAACAAACACACATACACACATGATGATGAAAGAACATTCAAGAAAACAAAACAATCGCATAATAATTAAGTATCAATTTTTGCGAGTATCGATGATCGATGATACTGATTTATTGTGGTTTTGATTGTATCCGATGACAAATTTGATTAATATTTGTATTTCATGATGCTGTTACGCATCAATGACTTGCATCTATTAATTATTTACGATATACATAAATGTCAAATATAATATATTTTGACATTGCATTGACCCAGACGTTTTAAAAAAAAATATTACTGTCTGTAATTTAGCTCGTTATTAATACAGGTTACGCCACTGGTCAAAGGTTTGGTTGAATGATTACTTTATTTCGTCTCAACACTGGGTTACACCCGAGACATATAGCTGAGATGCAACTCGTGAGGGCAATGTCCAATAAATACAGGCATGATCCGGATCTGAGCCCGCAACTTGGAGCGCCCCTATTGGCTAAAAGGTGTAGGCTACTTCTGTAGTGTTATTCTGTAGGATGTTGATTCATCACATTGTTTTTCACGGAACATTTCCATTTGTAACAATAAACTCTGTTTCAGAACGCCAATTCCAAGAATCTGATCCATTCCACACATCTCAAATTTTGTCTCTGGATTAACAATAAAAAATATCTACAACTAATCTTTGAACCTATTTTTCCTAAGTTTTCACTGCATCCGATCATTTGTTGATGAATTTTGCATCATATCTTCACTATGACCATGAGATTGCCCAACCCCACTACTCGGTGTGCCACTGAACTCAATTCTGTTCGATGATATTTGCACTATAAATTTGGAATTATTATTATATAAGACATATAGTGTAAACATGCCAGTAGATATTTTTCGTAAATAACTAAATTGTCTTATCTGTTAAACCATATTAATTCTATCTAGTCTTTTTAGAAGTGTAAAGTTTTGAATAATATATGAAAACAATACGAAATAAAATATAATTCAGAAAAAAATGTACTTCCCACTATGAAATTGTGAAACCTATGTGTTGTGTGTGATTGATTGATTGATACATTTGTAATGATCATTAACAACATTTCCATGAGATGACATAATAATACAAGTTTAAGTCAGCTCAACCAATCAGCTGCCAGCTCTATCGACAACTCCGATCCGTCAACATGGCACCGCGTGACCCCGTCCAGTTCTGGCCTAATATACCACTTAAGTTGGCACCGATCTGTACCGACATACACAACTCTAAATAACTAGAACGGTAATGGATTCAATCTGATACAGGCTTTCATCCAGTACACAAAGCCTTTCAAACACGTCGGACACAATTCACCGACTCAATCAGTCAATGGTAGCCGTGTTTGACCCCAGAGAGTAGACGATCCGCCAAGCAGCTTTACATGGTCCCTGATCTAATTCGTCGATTGGTTATATCAAGTCTCTGTAGCGATATATCTGTTGTGTTCGGGCGTCATAAAAACTATCGATCGAGATTTAATATTAATGATACGCAGAGGGGGCCTGATTTTGGTGGCGTAGGCCTTTGTGGCAAAATGGAGGTCATACGCAAATGATTAGCGTCGCCGATAGAGGGCGTGTGTGCGTGTTGTTTGCGGCTGCGCACGTCACGTTCTGTTTTAGCAGCGGTGTGTGGATGAACACAAACTACGAATAGAACATATGCCCTTTAAAACTACCGTTCTTGCCTTGAAAACGTGTTTTAAAGAAAATGTGATTATTTGGCAGAGTAAATCTATATACATACACCTCGACTACGAGATAATCTGTTCAGTGAACCTTAACGTATCATTCCCCCACAAAGACACTCCTAATATTCTGCGCATTTTGAGTACATGTAGTTTGTAAGCCTGGTATAATCGAGTGGTCCGGTCTACCGTAGCCTGATTTGACAAGCGACCTTATTAAATAATATAAAGGTGGGTGATCTTACAGAATTTCTTTCTGAATTTAAACTGGAATAATGATATACACATCACACGTACTGAAAACAGATTGTCTGGATCTCACATCCCGACCAGTAGACAAGAATGATTAAAATTATTCAGGGCTAATAAATATATATATATGTGTGTGTGTGTGCGTGCGCGTGTATGGAAATATAAATATGTGTATGTATAGATTTATAGAATTAGATTTTATAGATATTTAGCTCTAGGTATGATGAGCCAATTGCATTGTGTGTGCGTGCGTGAGTCTACATGCACATTCACGCGCGTGCGCTCACACACACACACACACACACACACACTAGGGATGGATCAGGCATATTTTAGTACAAAAGTAGGACTTCTATTGTATCTTTATGACTCGTTCAGACGAGATAACTACATTTGTCAACCTCTACGACGATATCCATTCATTGCTAAAACAGTGTCTCCCACACACATATATACTACTATTACGACAACTACTATTACCTCACTACCTCACGCACCTCCTCCTCCTCCGCCTACTACTACTACTACCACTACAAACACTAACTACTTCTCACAAACCTATTACTACTATCTTTTACCACCATCCCCCCCCACCCCACACACACACACACAGACCAGTAGATGCGATCCTGACCCATTCCCTTACCGTGACCCAAGGCCACGTGAGGCCCATATAATAATCTAGACCTCTGTTCAGTGAGCCGTGACTCTCGTCAGAGAGCACAGGTTAACGATTTCTGATCGGTAAAAACTAGAACATGGGCAACAAATGTCTGTCTCTCAACAGACCGCAGATCGGCTACGGTTACTGATCAAGGACGACACAGGAACCTCCCCCGGGATACAGCCTTCTGGCTTAGTCCCGTCCTCTTTTGCCGAGACAGAAAATGCGGACGTGTTGAGTTCGGGATACTCGAGTACACTGTTGTCCTGATTGTTGAGGGGCAGATCTTCGTGAAACATGACAAGCGTAACCGACTTGATGATGCATGGTGGTAAGGCTTTCTCGTTTATTGATGCGCGCGCGTGCATGCGTGTACGTACGTACACGCATGCACGTTCAGGTTGGTATGGACTCGCTCATACCCACGCTTTTCATTGGGAAATGAGGTCATAAAATTGAGACATCCGTAGAGGGAAGAATATCACATGGTAACAGCCAATCGGGAACTATCGGGAACTCATTAATATTTTGTCACCCATTAATATTATAGCAGCTCATTAATGTGATAACATCTAACAATAACATAGTATATAACATTGTCCTTAGTAAAGTATCATATATATATATATATATATATATATATATATATATATATTATATATAATTCACAACACATCTGAAGTATTGCGGGAGTGCGATCGGCCACATATCTATAGCACCTGGGTTCAAACCCCGACTATCGTGTTATGTCAGAAGGGTGTTTCATCTTTCGCTTCGCCTGATTGCCTTCAGAGGCAGCTGGTCGGCGTATTTAGCCTGCTGTGGGCACAACAGGCAACATTCATATTTCATACAACACAGCCTAACAGGGACATATTATAGGTAGGTTTTGTCAAGGTCGTATGAAACCTACGGACCCCGCAGGGACTAGGAACCCGCCCTTTTTTCTTTTCTTTTACTGAGGCACTGTTACTAACGTCCTAAGACTCCTACGGTTAAAGAATTATTGCACTATGCGTCGTAGTTATACATGTACCTATGTATTTCTCTCTCTCTCTCTCTCTCTCTCTATAATATATATATATATATATATATATATACTCTCATAAGTATACTATATATATTTACATACATTATTTAATGGTTATTTAACTAATATTTAAAAACTTGCGGGTACAATTCTTCAGCAGCCTATGTACTGCGGGCTTGTGCCTACCGTACCAGTATCAGGCTGTCAGCCGTAGTGGGGTGAAATATTGATGTACTTGCGGGGTGTACCTGAAACCCTAGGGGTACGGGTCATGGGTTAATAGGCCTTGCCAACTAATTTTCGCGGGCTTTTACACTTCGGGTCACCGCCGGGTACAGCCCAGAGCAGCGGAGGCCGAGTTTCATGGTTTTCAATGTAGGCCGGATTCTTGCTCTGAACATCTCGGTTTGAACAACGATCTACTGCGTAATACAATTGGAATTAAGATAGGAAAATACTTCTAGTGATAGATTATTTTTTGTTGTTGTTCAGCATATTCCATTATTAAATGTTGTTATTGTCAACAAAGTGGTAATTAGTAAAGTCCGCTAGTATCGGTTATCGCTTGAAAATTGAAATGGCGACAGACGGGGTTTGTTTCATTTTAAAATTAACTCATGGTTCGCGTTAATTCACGAGAAATAATACCGAAATGGAATATATCGAAGCCGGATTATTGTTCTATCAATCAATACGTTTGTTTAACACAATATGTCTCCGATTTGATGAGTATTTTCGATTCAAATAGCACACCCGTTTGTTTATTAGAATTATTAGAGGAATTCTCGGGATGTCGTTTGCGGCCTAAACTATTAGCGTCTTCGCGACGATGCAAGTGATGGTCCAGTTAGTTAGAGCGTGGGACTCGTAGCGGAAGGGTCGCGGGTTCGAGCCTCCGGGAGCTTCAATACTGTCAAGTAAGAACCTGACAGGACGTGAAGCCTATGTGTTCGAGTAACGCTTTGCGTCTATAATGGCAGCATGCGTGTATGCCCCCTTGGGAGTTGAGATGTGTGTCAGGGATGATACTATTGGATAGGGAGCTGGATACTAATAGTAGCTGGATAGGGAGCTATATAAATGTCACATATCATTATATACCATGTGAAAAAAATTGTCGATCGTCCGAGTAGATGTCCTTAGAACGACGAGTAATACCGATATGTGGTCAGTCTTAATATGTAACCTATTGACTGATGATTCTTCTAGTAGGCCTCGTATACATTATGTGTACATAAATGTACACACACACACACGCACACACGTACACACATGACTGATAGGCATATATCTAAACAGGAAGAGGGTGCACCGGAAATTCCGGTCTTACGCGAAATTTAAAAAAGATTGTTTTCTTCTTCAGATGAGCCTCTTCGTGATGCCAGGGCAGATAAGATAGTACTGATAGTATCGCTGTCGGCCATAGCTGCAGTGATACTAATAACGGGATTCGTGTGGCTCTATCTCTACAAGAAACCACAAAGGTCAAGGTTAGGCCAATCGACGTCGGAGGTCAAAGAAAGTTATCAAGTGTCTGATCCTGAGCGGATTAACAATAGGCACAGCACAGCGGTGCCGGTCGGTGAGACTAATTGAACATGCGCTAGATTCGACTCCCGGTGACGGATTAATGTGTGGCCTGGTGTCCGAAGGTCGAATCAATGTACTAATGAAGAATGAACGACAGCTATGGAGTATCGTGTAAAACCAGAACAGTTTAACATTGTAAATAACAGAATGTAAATACATCGCCGTGATTGGTTCTTACAGAACACATGTTGTATATATTGAATATGAATGACACATTCTAATTATCCCATAGCCATCATGTACCAAGTCCACGTGAATGTGTGTTTACATCCACTTCTAGATGTCGGTCACGTGCTCAGTGGAAACGACTGGATACGCGAAACGGACATCCTAGCCATGCCTTCGGATAAACCAGATTATTCGACATATCCGATTCTCTCGCAGCAGATATAAAATTTCCCGTAAGTAAACTTCGAAATCAGGAATACCGTGCATTTCCTCCGTACATGTATTAAACAGCTATCGAATGTAAATAAATTACTATGAAGCATTCTTGAGGGAGTATCTTATCTAGTGAGTCTGATTTCTGTTACATAACGTGGATATTAAGGTGTGGGCAAGCTCTGTAGGACACGACATAGTCGGTTGTTATGACGTCAACACCTTACGGTACTTTACCGACGTCCCATTGGTGGTTTCCGGCCTATTTCATTCAACACAGAACACGCCACAAAGCCATACCAAGGTCGCGGGTCCAAACTACAATACAAGCGTTATATGTGCAGGGGGAAGTTTCATCCGCCAATAATATTATTATCATTTCCCCCACAGGATATATATATATATATATATATATATATATCCCTCCTCTGGCCATATCTTTCAAGTGTGATCAGATCCAGGGCTGCCAACGACAGTCACTAATTCACTGATATGGAGCTGTAGAATTTGAAGCCAAACCAAACATACA